>BDJD01002636.1:16312-55252 GCA_002564525.1 Rosa multiflora | reverse complement strand
AAAGAGACCAAGATAACAATTAACGATCAGCTCCATGAAGTGAATCAATTAAGCCAAACTAGAAAGAAACAAAAAGAATAGGAAATAGAAATTGCTTTTCGATCATTATTTTCTCAATTGTTCTTCTCTATATTTTTTGTCCTTTATTTGATTTTGCAATCTTTAACATTCTACCTTAATCAAAGTTGCTCAATAATCCTCATGTATTGGCTGTAAGAGAATGAGGGAGGGGGAAGGGGGGAGAAGAGAAGGTGCAGATTTTATTTAATTTTTTAATCTTTCATTTTGTTCATTTTTCAGAAGGGCAAAGTTGGTTTTAAAAACTTCCAAAAATTCTACAAGTACCCCTTCCCTCATCTTAATTTTTCACACCAAAGTTTTCAAAAATTTAAGCTTTGTTTAAGGAAAACTGAATTGGGAGAGAATTGAGTCGTACTTTCATTGATAATAGGGGCCTCTTTATATAGAGGATTACAAGACATCGAATTAGAGTTGTACAAGGAAAGATAATTGTACAATTAATCGGATATCTATGAATAGCTCCGATAATATCTCTAATTCAAAACTCTATTACAACTAGGTCAAGTAACTTAGAGTTTGGGCCAGACACATATTCTGGATTTACTTGATCACTCCCCCTTATGTCGCTCAAACGTGATACTCCTCTCATTGCCTTATTAAAAACCTTGTCGAGTAACAAAAACCCTGTGGGACAGAAATAACCTCGATCGAAGGGAAAAAGAGCACAACACACCCTTCATGTTTCGAGACCATACATGTAGACATCTCCCCTCGATGTATGCATCTCCCCCTGATGACTACGGTTATGCGAGTTATGATAACTTCCGCAAATGATATTACCAACATGTTTCTCGAAAGTGGAATTTAGGCAATGACTTAGTGAGCAAGTCTGCCACACTGTCCTCAGATCGAGCCTAGTTCACTTTGATCTTGAGGAGAGTCTGTTGTTACTAATTATCCTTGGTGTTGTCGCTTTTGATGTAGCCTTGCTTCATTTATTTCAAAATAAGCAGCATTATCCTAAATGCTTGTAGGCTCATCTGTAGCAGACTTCAAACCACAATTGTTCTAACATGCGTAATTATGGATCCAATCCATATACATTCACGAACCACTTCGTGAAGAGTAATAATCTCTGCCTTGTTCGAAGATATAGCGACTAGGGTTTATTCTGTAGACCTCCAAGACATCACGGTCTTTACCCATGGTGAACACTTAACCAGTTTGGGAAAGACCTTTGTGTGGGTCAGAGAGATACCCAACATCAGCAAAACCTTCCAAAACACATGCCGTTTTGGGATGGGGATAGTGGACGCAGGCCACAGTTGGCGGCGTTCCTGGTGTGTGATAGGTTTGAATCCATAATCTCTCTGTAGGGATAGAACAAGCCCATATCAATCGTACATCTCAAGTACCAAAAGATATATTTTACACCAATCCAATGGCGTCGCATTGACGCAGAGCTATACCTTAGCTAACAAGTTCACTACAAATGAGATGTCCGTTTTTGTGCATTGAGCTAAGTACAATAATGCGACTATTGTACTTAAGTAAGGCACTTCTGCCTCTAGCACATTTTCGTCATCATCCTTCAAACGAAGAGGATCATTTTCAGGATCAAGACTACGGACGATCATGGGGGTGCTTGAAGGTTAGACCTTGTCAAAATGTCTAAGCATCTATCAACACGATGCTCAAGTTCTAAACTGAGACATAATCGTAATCTCCCAAAATCCTTCATCTCAAACTCGGATTTCAAGTGTTCAGCAGTTTTCCTTAACTCTTTAAGGGCTTCCAATGAAGAACATGTACAACATGAACAACGATAGAATCTGAAACTTGTTATGGAAATGCATGGGCATATCCATTCCCAATCAAGTAGTCACTTTAGTGAGCGTTTCAACCTCTTTGTAAAACGCACTCCGTGGTCTAGAGCCAATTGACTTGGGTAAATGAAGTTCACCATGAACCTTCATGTATATTCCGTATCTAGATCCCCATATAGATACGTAGTCACCACATTTGTAAGCTGCATATTCAGTTATTCGGAAACTACCAAACTGACAGGGTAGTGGAGTGCACTGACATCCATTACGAACAAGTTCACTACAAATGAGATGTCCGTTTTTGTGCATTGAGCTAAGTACAATAATGCGACTATTGTACTTAAGTAAGGCAATTCTGCCTCTAGCACATCTTCGTCATCATCCTTCAAACGAAGAGGATCATTTTCAGGATCAAGACTACGGACGATCATGGGGGTGCTTGAAAGTTAGATCTTGTCAAAATGTCTAAGCATCTATCAACACGATGCTCAAGTTCTAAACTGAGACATAATCGTAATCTCCCAAAATCCTTCATATCAAACTCGGATTTCAAGTGTTCAGCGGTTTTCCTTAACTCTTTAAGGGCTTCCAATGAAGAACATGTACAACATGAACAACGATAGAATCTGAAACTTGTTATGGAAACGCGTGGGCATATCCATTCCCAATCAAGTAGTCACTTTAGTGAGCGTTTCAACCTCTTTGTAAAACGCACTCCGTGGTCTAGAGCCAATTGACTTGGGTAAATGAAGTTCACCATGAACCTTCATGTATATTCCGTATCTAGATCCCCATATAGATACGTAGTCACCACATTTGTAAGCTGCATGTTCAGTTATTCGGAAACTACCAAACTGACAAGGTAATGGAGTGCACTGACATCCATTACTAGAGAATATGTCTTATCGTAGTCGATTCTAGGGCGTTTTGTGAGAAGCCTTGTGCCATAAGGCGAGATTGCCATCTCTTTTTCTCATCACGCTTTCTAACGAAGACCCATTAGTCAATAGGTTTTATGTTAGGAGGTGTTGGCATCACTGGCTCAAAAACCTTCATCTTCGTTAGATAATTCAACTTAACCTAAATTGCATCGTTCCATTTAGGCCAAATTTCTCTACGTTGGCATTCATTCATCAACGGAGCGTGGTTCAATATCATCGGACTCGACAAACTCATGCGCAACGAAATGAGTGATTACATCATCAATTATGATGGAGTTTGTATCCCACGTTTCATGTACACTAGTGTAATTTTCAAAGAGCTCTATATTCTCAGGAATAGATTCTGACGTTGAGGCGTCCCCCAACGATAACCATAAACTGGAAGATACTCATGAGAGGGATTTTGAGTGTCGATGATCAAAGGATTGGAGTGTGTCAAAGTATCCTTTGAACTCACGGGCCTCCCATGCATCCTAGCTGGGGCCATGGCCTATAACGCCAGAGTGTCACTCTCTTTGACCTTAGTGCCATGCCTACCTCCATGTAGGGTAGCGCTACGTCCTTCCTTGCAGGCATGTTTGCAGCATATTTGTGTGATCTCGCCACTTTAACGGGGATCGAGATGAGACATAGTGGGGACAAACCACGACAATTCTTGTCGTTCATGTTGAAAATCAGTGTTCTTATCTCTCCCTAACGACGGGAAGACTATCTCATCAAAGTGACAACCCGCAAATCTAGCGGTAAAGAGATCGCCTAGCAAGGGTATTAAGTGGCGGACGATTGTTGGAGTCTCAAATCCAACATAGTTGCCCATCCGTCTGTAAGGACCTATCATAGTGCGCTGTGGCGGCGAAATTGGCACATAAATGACACACACAAATATGTGTAAGTACGATACTTGTACCTAGTCACTAGCTGTAACGCCGAGGTAGATTGAGTGGCGATGGGTCGTAGACAAATTAGCATAGCTGCACGTGATATTGCATCACCCCAAAAGGATATAGGGAGATTGGTGCGCGTTACCAATATCCGAACTACCATCGTAGTCGTTTTTGCGAGACCATTTGGGTGTGTTCATGGGAATATGATGTCCGACATTAGTCCCATTGCAATAACCATCGAAAGTCTTCGATGTAAACTCTCTAGCAATGTCAAATCCAATTGATTGAATAGGATGATCCGGGGAGTGAGCCCGTTGTCGTATGATATGTGCTAGGAGTGTAGCATAAGCAGCATTTATAGGTGGACAATGGCACAACACATGACCAGCGTGTTTGCTTGTCAACCAACATCATGAGATATTTAAACGTCCGTAAGATTGATTGAATAGGATGATCCGGGGAGTGAGCCCGTTGTCGTATGATATGTGCTAGGAGTGTAGCATAAGCAGCATTTATAGGTGGACAATGGCACAACACGTGACCAGCGTGTTTGCTTGTCAACCAACATCATGAGATATTTAAACGTCCGTAAGTGGTTGAATTAGTCCACGGAATCCCCATGGATTCTATGTAAGAACATAATGAGTATTTTCAAATCCTTTGCATAGAACAGTCTCAGTCCTAATTTCCCTAAGGAATGAGCTTTGTAAAATGAGCGAGAGGCCTTAGAAGCAACCAATGAGGATTTTGGTTGGGCCTAAGCGTATGAGACGCTATTTTAAGCAAAGTTGGTGATTGCAGCATCACCTTAGGCATCATCACCATGATGGACGCCATCCATGGTGTCATGGATAGGGATTGTGCCAACCCTAGGTTGGTGGTGGACGGCGGCGGTGCCAGAGGCAGCGGCGGCGGTCACACTTAGTCCATGAATCAACTTTTGATTTATGCTTCGTTTTGCTAGAGAGAAAAGATGTCCATGTGAAGTATTTAGTAAACGGATCATCATATCATGACTACGATGATCTATCCTATCGTGACAAAGTCAATATGTGTCTAAATCCAAGAGATCTTCTCTCATAACTTATTGGATTTAATAGCTCGAATAGTGACATAGAGTCCACTACAGAGACACATAAACTTTTCTAAGATGCGCCTTTGTTCGCAATCGTTAGAGGCATTGCAAAGGATGTCATTTCCGTTCTCTACATGCGTTTTCGCATGGAATTCGTTTGGCTATTCATATGTGCGATTTTCCCTAAGAGTGTGGAGAGTTTCTGTGACAGTAATCAAGGTGCCATTTGGCAAGGGAACTTGGGCTATTCCATGTCCATGAATTAATATTGATGGCCCATCCATCGTAGTCACAAAGTAATATGCTCAGAATCAAAATGGAGTCATAATGAAAAGAACTCGAAATTTTATTCATAAGCCAAAGGAGTACATCATTGTCTCTTAACCATTAGGAGAATCCAATCCAAATGCTAGCTAATGCAAGACAAAGGTAGTCGTTTGACTTCTTTCGGTAACTTCAAAATAAATATGACCAGGTGAGTAGAGAGGTGTCGGTGGAGCAAAGCTCGCTTAAGTACCATTTATCTCACAACCTTCCTTGACATCATACTTATGTTGGATGAGCCTATGTGAAGAAAAACTAAACCAATGGCATTTACTATAAAGTATATGACAATCGCCTATTACATCTCTTGGAAAAATAAAGACTTAAACAGAATTGGCGATCTATTGATCCCAGCCAGATTTATAGTCTTCAACCCTTCACTCTAGATCATCTTCTTGATCTTCTTGTTCTACATAGTGAGTTTCTCTTGCTTCACAATATGCCTTGTAGGCTGTGACAATTTCTTCACGAGCTCTACAAATGTGTGCCCAATGACCGGATACTCCACATCGAGAACATACATCTCTTCTCTTAGACTCAATTCATTAAGGCGTTTTGAAAGCGTCATTTAAATGGCTCTTAGTGTTGGTGGCGCCACCAACATGGCCAGAGGCGTTGCCTCCCTCTCTCTTTCCAAGTTCACCTCTTTGGTTCCGTGTTCACCTATTTTGGCTGTTACCTTCCCAAGTAGAGCGATTATATGGACCAGAACATCCAGAAGTATCCCTAAGATTAGGGTTTCGCTCTTGGCGCCCACTCTTAGGGGCGCGACTATAATTGGATTCCTGAATAAGCTCTGTTTATATGGATCTCGAATTATAGTTCTTCACAAGGATGTTGTCATGCTTTTCAGCAACATTCATAACTCTAATAAGCTCATGAAACCTTGTGATCCGTCCTGCAATAGCATCGATTCAATAGTTCTTAGCAACCATCAATGCAGAGATGGGGAAGGTAGAGAGAGTCTTCTTAATCAACATAGTATCTGTGATATCTTTACCACATAATTTCATTAAGGATTTAATGTGAAGTGCTTCCGAGTTGTAGTCAAGAACTGACTTGAAATCATAGAAGCGGAGGTTATGCCATCTCACTTCTAGGTCAGGAGGCAGGGAGTCACGGACGTTGCCAAATATTTCTTTGAGTGAGACCCACAACCTTCTGGGGTCTTCTTCATTCATACACTCGTACTGGAGCGAATCATCCATATGACGAGTCATTAGAATGATGACTTTCACCTTATTTTCCTCTAAGGCTGCTCTATTTGCTTCCAAAGTTTGAGCTTGCTCAATAGTTAGTATGTCCTGGCTAGACTCGAGAATCGTATCCAGGATTCCATCGGCCTTAAGATGCTGGCGGACATCACGAACCCACCTGTGATATCTAGAGCCAGTTGTTCCCGATGGAGCAAAGTCTAATTTGTTTAGGTTACTCATCCTGAAAGAGAACAAGAAATTAAGGTTAGTTTTAGAGCATAAAAGGCTACCACGAAAACATATAAAATTTCTGAGCATAGTTGCTCCCAAGAAATTATGAATTTCTGAGCGTAATTGCTTCCAAGAAATTTGCAATTTCTTAGCATAATCGCTTCCAAGAAATTCAATTCCAAGAGGTATTGGATTAGATAGAAACAATGACGTAAGTGGTCAATTATAAATTATCTACAAACTCTAAGTTTGGACATCTCAACAAGCTCCAAGCTTGGAGTGAGCCCGAACCCCCACTGTTCGGCTTAATTAGGTCTCCCCTATGATGAAGAAAGGGGGGTAGAAGAAGGGAGTTTGTGAGTCCCAGAGAAAAAAGAAGGGAAATTGAATAAAAACTAAAAAAAAATGGGAACTTTTAGTAAAAATTACCTTGAAATAGGTCGCCGGAAAATTTGGCTTGAGAAAGTCACCGGAAAATGGTCGGAAAACTGGCTGGAAAGTCATCGGAAAGTTGACCGGAAACGGTCAACCATCGTTAACTTCGTTGACCGTGCTGACGTGGCGCTGTCTCTGACGTGGCTGTGGTAGCTGACGTGGCGATGTTGCTGACGTGGCAGCGGCTGTGGGTCAGTGGGCCGAGTTGACTTTGGGCTTGTGGGCTTGTTTCTTTCTTTCTTCTAGGCTGAGCCTTCTTTCTTCCCTCTTTCTTCTTCTTTTCTGCCGGTTCAAGGTGAAGCCAGAACTTTTGGCTGGTTTGGGGACTAAGTAGCGCGTTCCGGGAATTTTTTTTTCCTGTTCCTGGATTATGGGATCGAGACGCTGCTTCTATAAAAATTTGGTAGCAATTGGAGGTTTGGAAGGTGGTGAACCAGTGGAATATTTGCTGTGGGTGGTTTGGAACTTTCGGTGGCTGGTTCGATAGGTTTCCGGCCGGTTCTTGGGGTGGCGCCGCCGGTTCTGGACTCTTGGGATGGAGGGCTTCAAGGTGGGTGGCGGGGGCCGAAAGGGTTTCAAGGTTTTGTATTTAGATTTAGGGTTTTGGCTATTAGGTTTTACGGTTAGGGCCTCGTGCTGATAACATGTTTAAGGAAAACTGAATTGGGAGAGAATGGAGTCGTACTTTCATTGATAATACGGTCTCTTTATATAGAGGATTACAAGACATAGAATCAGAGTTGTACAAGGAAAGATAATCGTATAATTAATCGGATATCTATGAATATCTCCGAGAATATCTCTAATTCAAAACCCTATTACAACTAGGTCCAGTAACCTAGAGTTTGGGCCATACACATATTCAGGGTACCACGAAAACATATAAAATTTCTGAGCATAGTTGCTCCCAAGAAATTATGAATTTCTGAGCGTAATTGCTTCCAAGAAATTTGCAATTTCTTAGCATAATCGCTTCCAAGAAATTCAATTCCAAGAGGTATTGGATTAGATAGAAACAATGACGTAAGTGGTCAATTATAAATTATCTACAAACTCTAAGTTTGGACATCTCAACAAGCTCCAAGCTTGGAGTGAGCCCGAACCCCCACTGTTCGGCTTAATTAGGTCTCCCCTATGATGAAGAAAGGGGGGTAGAAGAAGGGAGTTTGTGAGTCCCCGAGAAAAAAGAAGGGAAATTGAATAAAAACTAAAAAAAAATGGGAACTTTTAGTAAAAATTACCTTGAAATAGGTCGCCGGAAAATGGTCGGAAAACTAGCTGGAAAAGTCATATGAAAGTTGACCGGAAACGGTCAACCATCGTTAACTTCGTTGACCGTGCTGACGTGGCGATGTTGCTGACGTGGCAGCGGCTGTGGGTCAGTGGGCCGAGTTGACTTTGGGCTTGTGGGCTTGTTTCTTTCTTCTTCTAGGCTGAGCCTTCTTTCTTCCCTCTTTCTTCTTCTTTTCTGCCGGTTCAAGGTGAAGCCAGAACTTTTGGCTGGTTTGGGGACTAAGTAGCCCGTTCCGGGAATTTTTTTTTCCTGTTCCTGGATTATGGGATCGAGACGCTGCTTCTATAAAAATTTGGTAGCAATTGGAGGTTTGGAAGGTGGTGAACCAGTGGAATATTTGCTGTGGGTGGTTTGGAACTTTCGGTGGCTGGTTCGATAGGTTTCCGGCCGGTTCTTGGGGTGGCGCCGCCGGTTCTGGACTCTTGGGATGGAGGGCTTCAAGGTGGGTGGCGGGGGCCGAAAGGGTTTCAAGGTTTTGTATTTAGATTTAGGGTTTTGGCTATTAGGTTTTACGGTTAGGGCCTCGTGTTGATAACGTGTTTAAGGAAAACTGAATTGGGAAAGAATGGAGTCGTACTTTCATTGATAATAAGGTCTCTTTATATAGAGGATTACAAGACATAGAATCAGAGTTGTACAAGGAAAGATAATCGTATAATTAATCGGATATCTATGAATATCTCTAATTCAAAACCCTATTACAACTAGGTCCAGTAACCTAGAGTTTGGGCCATACACATATTCTGGATTTACTTGAACAAGCTTAACATTATTTTGAATTAATGAATTATTCAATTTTGAAGTGTGAATACTAAAAAGTGGATTGGTAGACTTATTGCCTTTTATTGGTGCGTTGTACAAATCGGAGGCAATTGTCAATTTGAGATGAATAGTGGATTTGTAGTACCAATTTAGTTGGCAAGTGCCCTTGGTTCATGGGTGCATTTGCTCTAGAAACTTTCCTAAGTCTAAAAGCTTCACTCAAATCATCAAGGAGACATTGATAACTTGAGGAGGAGGTTGCTCCATGTAGATAGTGCCATGAAATAGTTTTACCAAAAGAAAAGAAAAAACTAGTAAAAGAAAGAAAATAACAAAACAAAATTTTACTCTTAACCCTAGAGCAGTATGAAAGGACAACTAAACCCCATTTTGAAAGCTCAAAACTTCACACACCAAGTATCAAGGGAGCTTCAGTTTGATCCTCTGCAAACACCATTTTGGGTTTCTCTCTCATATTTCCCGCCATTAACTTTTGAAAAGGCTTTCTCTTTGGAGTTTCCAACACAACCGATCTCTGCGCCCTTCGAATCCCAATTTGGGAAATTGAGCTGAGACCCTAATTGGCCAATTTCAGGTATTTCTAACTGTAAAGTTCTGATTTTTAATTTTGGATGAACTATTGGGTCCTTTGATTTACTGTGCATGTCTTGTGAATATCTCAGTTTTGATTTGGGTTTCCTTTTTGGCATAGAAAGTGCTCATCTTTTTATGGTTTGTGAAAGAATCTGTACTATGACATATGGGTATTAGAAATGGACTATTGGAATTGGTTCAAGTATAGCAAGGCCATTAGGGTTTAAGATATTGGAGTGGTGACTGAGTTTATGGGTTAGGTAACGTTTTTATTGTGAGAGTAGTATTACCAAACTGAGCTCTGAGTCTCTTTGGCAGAATACCAATCTTGTTCAAAATTTAGTTGCTAACTTCAAAGTTTGCCGCAATACAGAATTTACCTGGTAGTTATCTATCTCAGTTTAATCACGTGCTCTCTATGAAAATTTATCTTCTGATATCTCCCACATTGACCATATGAATGGCTGCTTGCTGTCTAGTGTATTCACTTTCAAGGAAGTGAAACATAGGTTATTATGGTTTCTAAGGTACACTGACTAGTCATAATGCCACTGTTTTAGAATTGACTGTCATCAACATTTTCTTCACCGCTGAAGCTGAAACCTTTATACTTCTTCGGGGGCCGAAAGGGTTTCAAGGTTTTGTATTTAGATTTAGGGTTTTGGCTATTAGGTTTTACGGTTAGGGCCTCGTGTTGATAACGTGTTTAAGGAAAACTGAATTGGGAAAGAATGGAGTCGTACTTTCATTGATAATAAGGTCTCTTTATATAGAGGATTACAAGACATAGAATCAGAGTTGTACAAGGAAAGATAATCGTATAATTAATCGGATATCTATGAATATCTCTAATTCAAAACCCTATTACAACTAGGTCCAGTAACCTAGAGTTTGGGCCATACACATATTCTGGATTTACTTGAACAAGCTTAACATTATTTTGAATTAATGAATTATTCAATTTTGAAGTGTGAATACTAAAAAGTGGATTGGTAGACTTATTGCCTTTTATTGGTGCGTTGTACAAATCGGAGGCAATTGTCAATTTGAGATGAATAGTGGATTTGTAGTACCAATTTAGTTGGCAAGTGCCCTTGGTTCATGGGTGCATTTGCTCTAGAAACTTTCCTAAGTCTAAAAGCTTCACTCAAATCATCAAGGAGACATTGATAACTTGAGGAGGAGGTTGCTCCATGTAGATAGTGCCATGAAATAGTTTTACCAAAAGAAAAGAAAAAACTAGTAAAAGAAAGAAAATAACAAAACAAAATTTTACTCTTAACCCTAGAGCAGTATGAAAGGACAACTAAACCCCATTTTGAAAGCTCAAAACTTCACACACCAAGTATCAAGGGAGCTTCAGTTTGATCCTCTGCAAACACCATTTTGGGTTTCTCTCTCATATTTCCCGCCATTAACTTTTGAAAAGGCTTTCTCTTTGGAGTTTCCAACACAACCGATCTCTGCGCCCTTCGAATCCCAATTTGGGAAATTGAGCTGAGACCCTAATTGGCCAATTTCAGGTATTTCTAACTGTAAAGTTCTGATTTTTAATTTTGGATGAACTATTGGGTCCTTTGATTTACTGTGCATGTCTTGTGAATATCTCAGTTTTGATTTGGGTTTCCTTTTTGGCATAGAAAGTGCTCATCTTTTTATGGTTTGTGAAAGAATCTGTACTATGACATATGGGTATTAGAAATGGACTATTGGAATTGGTTCAAGTACAGCAAGGCCATTAGGGTTTAAGATATTGGAGTGGTGACTGAGTTTATGGGTTAGGTAACGTTTTTATTGTGAGAGTAGTATTACCAAACTGAGCTCTGAGTCTCTTTGGCAGAATACCAATCTTGTTCAAAATTTAGTTGCTAACTTCAAAGTTTGCCGCAATACAGAATTTACCTGCTAGTTATCTATCTCAGTTTAATCACGTGCTCTCTATGAAAATTTATCTTCTGATATCTCCCACATTGACCATATGAATGGCTGCTTGCTGTCTAGTGTATTCACTTTCAAGGAAGTGAAACATAGGTTATTATGGTTTCTAAGGTACACTGACTAGTCATAATGCCACTGTTTTAGAATTGACTGTCATTCTTCACCGCTGAAGCTGAAACCTTTATACTTCTTAACTAACCTGCAGCAGTCTGGATGTAAGAGTCTTTTTCGGACTCTACTATGCTGATATTTTGCCTTCGACATGTTGCTCTTACATATGTTTCTTTCTACTCCTAATAACCTGCAGTACATCTAGCTTATGTATGAGAATCACCAATCAGCTGTTGTGCTTATAATGCTCCAGAGGAGTGGATTAAGGATATATTTACAATAACACAATGTAAAAGAAATGTTTTATATTTTTGTGTAGATATATACACAACTAATGAACAGTTTTCCTTCGAAAAGTGTGTTTAATTTGGAACTTGGTATAATTTGTATAGCTTAGCTTGACCTAGGATATACTTCATCATAAGTTTGAGTTGTAGCATAACAGATTGATATTGGTGAATGATATCACCATGTGGACCAGATCTCATACTTAAGTTCTGGATATTCTGCTTCTAGTTGTCCTTTGCTTTCTTCTTCTTCTGTTTTATCGTGAATGTGTATCTATTTCTGTATTCTGTATCGAACATGGTAAAACTTGTATCTCAAAGCTTAACCTTGTAAGTTCTTCATCATTTGTTTGCCATATAGCCAAACTCATCGTAGATCACAGTTCCTTGTTTCCAAAGTGGGATCTGTAGGTATCTTTTTTATTATTCTACTTTGGTAGTTCCAGTTATTTTACTCTGTTCTTGTGCTGCATTCTACTTTCATTTTGTTTTGTTCCTGTTTTCTTTAATAATCCCTATTGATGAAGATGCATATACTTTATCAATTACTGGCAATCTGATTGTGTAATTTTGGTCTGTTCTGTGATTTTATCGTGAATGTGTATCTATTTCTGTATTCTGTATCGAACATGGTAAAACTTGTATCTCAAAGCTTAACCTTGTAAGTTCTTCATCATTTGTTTGCCATATAGCCAAACTCATCGTAGATCACAGTTCCTTGTTTCCAAAGTGGGATCTGTAGGTATCTTTCTGTATTCTGTATCGAACATGGTAAAACTTGTATCTCAAAGCTTAACCTTGTAAGTTCTTCATCATTTGTTTGCCATATAGCCAAACTCATCGTAGATCACAGTTCCTTGTTTCCAAAGTGGGATCTGTAGGTATTTTTTTATTATTCTACTTTGGTAGTTCCAGTTATTTCACTCTGTTCTTGTGCTGCATTCTACTTTCATTTTGTTTTGTTCCTGTTTTCTTTAATAATCCCTATTGATGAAGATGCATATACTTTATCAATTACTGGCAATCTGATTGTGTAATTTTGGTCTCAAAATTTGGTCAATTGTATTACCATAATTGTTGCATATATGCAAGAATTCAAAGTAGTGAACTCATCAGGGTTATGGGGTAGTTCAAACTTCAAACTGGTTCATGGGTCTTCATAGCTCACCTGCTGATGCTTTTGGTGTGGATTTCATGCGTGTCCTAAGATATCTAGTATTATTGTTTTAAACTTAGTGATATAAGCTACTTGATAAGTTCATATTGATGCATCTTGATAGGTTATCTTCCTCAGCCAGTAGCAGCAAGAGAAATGACAATATTTGGGTGTCTTGTCCAAGACTGCATCAAGTGATCGCAGTATTTTCTTCTCAACAATTTAAGAACATGACAGCAGCCATACACGCTGCTGTAAAAATGGTGTGCTTTGTGATCTAAAGAGATGGGAGTCTCTCTTTTACCCTTTCTCCCACGGTGAAGACAATGAGACATGGTGTGTTTTCAAAACTCTCAACCGCTGCTGCATGGAATTCCATTATACGAGAATTTGTAAACCAAAGCCATCCCCAAAAAGCCCTCCTTCTCTTTCGTCAGATGAAGCAAAATGGTTTGGAACCTAACAACTTTACCTTTCCCTTCTTGGCTAAAGCATGTGCCAAGCTCTCCAACCTCAAATTATCCCAGACCATTCACACCCATGTTGTAAAATCACCATTTCAGTCTGATATCTTTGTGCAAACAGCTATTCTAGATATGTATGTCAAGTGTAATCAATTGGGTGATGCTTACAACCTGTTCGAGAAAATTACCATGAAAGACGCGGCTTCCTGCAATGTGATGCTTATGGGTTTTGTGCAGTCGGGTTTTCTTGATAAAGTGTTATGTTTGGTCCATGACATGAGGTTTGCTGGGATTCAGCCTGATACAATTACGGTTATGGGGTTGATTCAGGCGAGTTTGGCTACAAAGAATTTGGAATTGGTGAAATCTATTCATGCGTTTGGAATTCAAATTGGGATAGAATGCGATGTTTCGATGGCTAATACTTGGATCTCTGCCTATTCCAAATGTGCTGATTTGGAGTCATCCAAGGCTGTATTTGATAGGATTGACATGGGTGTGAGGACTGTTGTCTCATGGAATTCGATGATAGCGGGATATTCAAACTCAAATAAATTTCTTGATGTTCTAAATGTTTACAAACAGATGTTGTCTGATGGATACAGACCTGATATAAGCACTATTTTAAGCATCCTTTCTTCCTGCAATCAACCCAATAAATTGGTCCAAGGTATGCTGATTCATTGTCAAGGAATTCAACTGGGCTGTGATTCTGATATTTTTGTTATCAATGACCTTATATCTATGTATTCCAAGTGTGGTGATTTACTTTCTGCTAGGTTTTTATTTGATGGCATGCATGATAGAACTTGTGTCTCGTGGACTGCTATGATCAGTGGGTATGCTGAAAATGGGAATCTGAATGAGGCGCTTGAGTTGTTTCATTTTATGGAAGCAGCTGGTGAGAAACCTGATTTGGTTACTGTTCTTTCTCTCGTTTCAGGCTGTGGTCATACAGGAGCACTTGATCATGGAAAATGGATCCATAACTATGCCTTTTTAAATGGGTTAAGAGACAATACAATAGTTTGCAATGCACTAATTGACATGTATGCAAAATGTGGAAGTATAAACAATGCTCTAGAGCTCTTCTACGCCTTGCCAGTGACAACTGTTGTTTCCTGGACATCTATGATCGCGGGGTATGCTCTGAATGGTCAATACAAGGAAGCTCTGGACCTTTTCTATTTGATGCTGGAGACAGGCATGAAACCAAACCGCTTAACATTTCTTGCTATTCTTCAAGCTTGTACTCATGCAGGTCTGCTCGAGAAAGGAATGGAGTTCTTTAACAAGATGACAGGAGTTTATTATATGAATCCTGGGGTAGATCATTATTCGTGTATGGTCAATCTTCTTGGACGTAAAGGAAAATTAGAAGAAGCAGTGGAGCTTGTTAAGAGTATGCCAATGAAACCTGATGCTGGCATATGGGGTGCGTTACTTAGTGCTTGCAGGATGCACCATAACATGGAGATTGGTGAATATGCATTTAGCCGTCTCCTTGAGTTAGAGCCCCAGGTTGCAGTTCCATATGTGGAGATGGCTAACATATATGCATCACAGAGAAGGTGGGATGAAGTTGCTGCATTAAGAACAGTGATGAAATTTAACAAAGTGAAAAAATTTCCCGGGCAGAGCCTTGTTCATGTTAATGGGAAGCCTCATGTATTTACAGTTGAAGATAGTGGTCATCCTGAAGCCTTATTTATATATGCAATGATATGTACTTTGGATTTGCAGTTGAAAGAAGAACACACCACGCTCAAAGAGGTTGGTGACATGATTAATTAAAGAACACTATATTTTCTCAGGATAACATCAAATGATTGATGAGCCGATATTTCATTCAAATAATGATAGTCTGTACTAAAGAAGCCAAATGGTATCCTCTTATCAATCCAAACACTAATGGAGCTGGTGATTTTGAGAGACGCTGTATTTGAAGCCCTCCAATTTTGAATGTTCTTTAACAGATGAAAGTTCAGAAAGCTTTATTCCTTCCAATCCAGAACCAAGTCCTAGACATTTGCCTTTGATATCATATTATATGCAATTTGGTGCAAAAAGGGACGAAATGAGATTAGAAACAATTGGCACAATATTTACGTAAGCAGTTGATGATGAAAAGTTACCTGATGATAATTATTTGACATCATGTGGATCCATCCAGAGCCATGAGGATTCAAGTCTCTAGGAACTTCAGTTATGAATTATGGATGTCTAAAAAGTTGTTTCTCAAGGATATAGCAAAAGATTCAGGGCAGCACTCAGAGAGAAACAAGGTATGATTCATCACCAGATTAATACATCAAATACTCAAATAGACAAACTAAGAATTGGTCAACTTTATTAATTCCAAAACATCTTGTTTCTTCATTTTACATTTCTTATTTTATTTATTTTCATAATCATAAATTCCACAATGTATTTTTAAATACCATTGTAGAGTTGTTTTGCAAGACACTAGAAGTAAAGTTTTTCAGGGCCTCAAATGAATTAAAAAGGGCCTTTATGAGAAAAAAATTTCCAAAATAAGGGCCTCAGAAAAGTTTGCCTGTTTTTGAATATTATGTGAATAATCTAAGATTTTGGCCGCATCTCCATTCTCCAAAATTGCACAGGAGCAAGTCTGAGTGAACCATCTTCTATATATCACCAGAACTAACATTCTTCCAGATAAATTGTCTAGAGAGGATTTCCTGAGTCAATTGTGGTCAAAAATTTATCTTGCACAACATGCTCTTTCGCTGTACCTTAGCTTCACTGTTTCTGTTGACAGGAATTGCCCTGGAAGCCAACACCATGCTGAGCTACCAAGATTGTGGAAATCTCAATATCACACTTCCATACCAAAATGATTTTGAGGTAGCAAAACTTTCTTCAACCCATCTAAGTGATTTAACAATCTTGGACTCTCCAAACAAGGTTACAGTCATAGATTGTGAATACTCCTTTGATTTTGTGAGAGGGACAAACAAGGCACCACCCAACAACAACACCAACAATAGTCTGACTCATGCATCTTGTTCTAGTAGTATGACTAGTATCTGTTGCAGTTGTTCCATTCAGGTCCCAGAGGCTTCAGGTCTTTCTTTACTGTGGAAGAAATGAGCATTACAGGAAACACCAGTAATAACAGATGGAATCAAACTTTTGCAGCAGGATACTGCAAAAGTTCTTTTAGAAGTTCTTTTAGTCAGAGCGTGGAAAAGTTGCCTAAGATAGGACGAAGTTTCTTGTTTGATCACTCAGAACCATTTAGCAGCAAAGCAGAAAACCTTCTTAAACGTGGTACAGTGAGAAAACCGGAAGCTTATGATGGAATTTCAAAGACAAGACGGGAATTGTACCACATTAAAAATGGTAAAGGTTCCAGTCCATACATCTCAGTCTTTCCGGTAAATCTGATTCTTGGTAAGTCATACGGTGCCCTGCAGTAGTACAGTTATTGATTGATACTAATTATATTTGTATTTTTAAAGAGTTTATTGAATTTAATATGTAAAACTTACCCTGCAGGTCTTGGCTCTTGTTTCTCGATTCTTTTGTTTGTGATATCTGGGGTTTATTTGAGTGTGAAGAATCTAAGGTTTATTAAAGTCAAAACCAATTTCTTCAAGAAAAATGGAGGGATATTGCTAGAGCAGCATATTGCTTCACATGGAGATGAAATGACAACAATATTTACAGCTGAGCAGCTAGAAATGGCTACTAACTGTTACCAAAGAATTTTACGCGATAAAGTAGTGGAGGGCCAAGGCGAGAGTTTTATAAATGAGATTATCGCTCTTGCCCAAATGAGTCATGAGAATTTGGTGAAGTTCATTGGCTGCTGTTTAGAGACTGATGCTCCTATTTTGGTTTATGAACTTGCCTCTAATGGAACCCTTTTCGACTGCATTAATCACACCAATGGGAAAGTTACATTGCCTTGGAATATCCTCCTAAAGATAGGGTCAGAATCTGCAGCTGCTCTTGCTTATATTCATTCTTCTGCAGGAATTCACTCCAAACACATCATCCATGGCAATGTCAAGTCTTCCAACGTATTGTTAACTGATAATTTCACGGCCAAAGTCTCAGGTTTTTGGCCTTCGAGGTTAGTCCCTGCTAATGAATCTCAGATGGGCACATTGCTTCTAAGGACACTAGGTTATATGGACCCAGGGTATCTTTGCACAGGTCAACTGACAGATGAGAGTGATGTTTATAGCTTCGGAGTCGTTTTGGTAGAGATCTTAACCCGGGAAAAGCCTATTTCATTTGACAGACCAGAAAGTCAAAGAATCATTGCCTCTCATTTTGTTTCATCCATTGAATTAAAAGATGGTTTCTTTCATGTTGTTGATCCACTAGTTTTAAACGAGGGAAATCGAGAACAAGTAAGAGCAGTTGCAGAGCTTGCAAAGAGATGCCTCCATATGAACAGTGAGGAAAGGCCTTCAATGAAAGAAGTCGCTGGAGAGTTGCAGAGGCTGTCTGGCATGTGTCCTACAGTAGTCTGAATAATTTTGGCCAAAACAATGAAGAGTTGTAGTAGCTTTCCTGGCATGTGTAGAGAATACTTGTAAATTAATGTCAGTTTACTAGTGTTTCTATCAATACTGATGAATGCTTTGGGACAAAATTAAAATAATGAAGCGATAATATCAATGCAATCTTTTGAGATAAACACAATGGGCTTGCATGATGAGGCTTTTACTTTGTCTGTTAGTACTGAGAATCATCGTCGAGTACCAGCTAGAGAGTTATGCAAGCACATATGCTGTGCCAAATTGCCAATTCGATCAGTCTAGCTCAGAGCCTGTTGTTAAGAACAAGGTAGAAGATTACAAATAACTGCGTCACAGCCTAAACTCCTCTGTATACATCACTGAAATTGGATTCGGTAGAAGTACGACACGGTGGACTATTGATCTTTCTCTGGTACCAACCAATTTAAGTGAAGTAGGAAAACCTCATTGATCAAGTTAGTGATAATGTTCCTTGATCAACAAAAGAAGAAATTTGGTTGTGGCACAAACATTGGGGCACTCATCTTTGGATTATCTTCAACTTTTATTGTTCCCTCAGCGCAAGGTGTTGACAAGCATTATGAAACATGTGTGTTATTGTTAGCTAAGAGCCATCAAATTCTCTTCCAGTGTGAGAAGATTGATTTACGTGATTACGTGTTTTATAGATAAATACACTCGCATGACTAGGGTTTATTTGACGGAGCAACTAGCTAGCTAGAGAGAAGTTTAACGCTCATGGCATTATCCACCAAACTTCCTCTGCCTATATTGATCCATTCACACCAAATTAGACTGTCGTTGGAGCGCAAGAGCCGGTAGTTGTTCGAAGTTGCCTGAGCCTTTCTCCTTGACATTTAGCTTCGATCAATTCAGTTTGTTGAATTATAGCTGAGCTTCAATCCATGTCTAATTCAACTGAACAAAAAAACAGAAACATAAAAAAATAAAAATTAAAGTTCCGGTGCCAGGATTCGAACCTGGAAGGTAAATTGATATTTTCCAAAGCTTTGTGCTACACCGGACTTGATGCGAAAGCATGATTTCTGCACTAATTTATACGTACGTTGGGAGAAGCAACAGTGAACAGGACATCATGGGAAAATAAAATAGATAGTTACCCTGCAGGTCTTGGATGTGGTTTCTTAATTATTTTGTTTGTGATATCTAGTTACCCTGCAGGTCTTGGATGTGGTTTCTTAATTTTGTTTCTTAATTTTATAAACTTCACTAACTTCATGAGTCTTGCATGTTATGGGAGTCGGATCCAGTGGCGGAACCAGGATCAAAAAATGGGTTAGGCTAATTTTTAGTACATAAAAAAGTTTGGGTAACAACTCACAGGCAACAACTCAACAGGCAACAGGCAACAGAAATTACATAATCAAACCGGCAACAGCAAAGCAATTTCATTCCAATTTCCAAAGGAAAGCAATTTCATTCCAATTGCCAAAGGAAGACTCACAGATGCAGTCACAGTCTCACAGACGCAGTCACCATTCCAAGACACCGACTCACCGAGTCACCGCGTCGACCTCCGGAGTCCGGACTCCAAGTCTCCGATAGTCCGATCTGCTTGTCTTCTTGAGCGGCTGCCGGTTGAGCTCCTCAATTTCAAGCAAAAACACAGAGGTAAGATACTAAGATACTCAATTTCAAGCAAAACCCATCAATTTTAATATGAAATTCATGAAATTTGACTGCTTGTTTGAAGTGGGTTCATGAAATTTCAGATGAGACTTGAGAGAAAGAGAGACTGAGGACTGAGGATCCGTCATAACGAAGGCTTGTTGAGGTCTTGAGGAGCAAAGCACTGAAGGTCATCCATTCACACCAAATTAGACTGTCGTTGGAGCGCAAGAGCCGGTAGTTGTTCGAAGTTGCCTGAGCCTTTCTCCTTGACAAATGACAATCATGTAGCTTCGATCAATTCAGTTTGTTGAATTATAGCTGAGCTTCAATCCATGTCTAATTCAACTGAACAGAAAAACAGAAACATAAAAAAATAAAAATTAAAGTTCCGGTGCCAGGATTCGAACCTGGAAAGTAAATTGATATTTTCCAAAGCTTTGTGCTACACCGGACTTGATGCTAAAGCATGATTTCTGCACTAATTTATACGTACGTTGGGAGAAGCAACAGGACACCATGGGAAAATAAAATAGATAGTTACCCTGCAGGTCTTGGATGTGGTTTCTTAATTTTATAAACTTCACTAACTTCATGAGTCTTGCATGTTATGGGAGTCGGATCCATGGAAAAGAATACAGAAAAAGAAGAAGAAGATGAGTGCATAAACCAAAATGAAAGCATCGGTCCTTAAACAGTAGCCTAAGAACTTCACAAATTTTCACGATTCATTTGGGCAATACTGATAATCTCATTTATAAAACTCCCGAACTGGCCGTTCCTCTACTACTATCGTGTAAACGACTTTAGCAACAGTCATTAGTCATATGTAGCTGCTCGGTTGTAAATATTGTTGTCCTTCCATCTTCATGTGAAGCAGTGCTGCTCTAACAGTATCCCTCCCTTTTTATGTAAGAAATTGGCCCGTTTTGAGACATTTGATTAATATATTATTAGTTTCTTCATTGAATATATATATATATATATATATATATATATATATTAAGATATTATTCTTTCTTGATCTTGCCTATCACACATTGTCTTCTTCTTCTTTTTCCTCATTTTTTCTACCGAATCATTGTTTTTTTCCTCTTCTAGTTCTATGCATATCCTATTTCCAACACATGCTTCTCATTTCTCTATTTATTCTATCTTTTTCTTTCACATTAGTATTTTGTTTGTGTGGCTTCTCCCTTCTTAGATCATTTTTAGATCTAACTAACATGACATCTTCAATTCGCAGCTACCTTTATTATGGATTGGGAAAGGAAATTGAAATGGGGATGGATTGAGAGAAAAGAGATGGAAAAAAAGAAAGCACATGATTGCTTCCTAACTCACTGAATGATTCTTAAAAAATTCCTCTTGAATATATCTTAATATTGATCGGAGTTGTACTTAATTCCTAATGACTATAGCCCTTGATAAATTTACCAAAGACGAAAAACAAAGGGGATCCGATCAACTTGTTCCGACGTAGGATGATATCATAATAAGCTCATGAACTTAATCTCCTCCCAGTAAAAGTCTTGTTTCTCATCAAAATTTATCTTAGAATCATTAAGAAAATCATAATTTATTTTATAATAATTAAAGAAAAATCCAAATTGGATTTTGACATTGTCCAAATTTTTTCTAGTGCCAGGATTCAAGGTTTGATTGTAAACTAGCATCGGAATTGATGAATAAAAGCACCGATAAGGACTTTTACCCAACAGGGCTCCGGAGCCCATCCTAGAACTCGTTAAAATACTGTTTATTTAAGTCTATGGCCTTATTACTATTACTGAATTCACCTTGGATGACTAAACCCTTCTTAATTTAGCTACTCCCTGCTGAAATATCTTGATATTATTCTAATGATCTAAAAGCTTTACTAAAAAATATCATTGGAGTGGCTCAAGTCCATTACCTTATTACTTAACCAAAAGGGTCAAACATGTTGCCCTAAATATCTGACTACTTGTACAATGAAAATACCATAACAAAAAAAACGATGGAGAAGAAAAGAAAAACAATTTCCTTATTCTAGCATGGAAGACTTATTGACTGGTTCATGAGGGGATCTTAGCAAGGCCAGATTAAGACTGGACGGGCGGTACTATTTTGGAAATCCGATCAGGTTTGAGTCGATCCTTCGAAGAAGACGAGGCCACTTGGGAAATTTGATGGTTGAGATCCGTAGAAGAAGACAAGGCCACTTTGGAAATTCGATCACGCTTGAGATCCTTAGAAGAAGACAGTGCCACTTTGGAAATTCTCTCAGGCTTGAGATGATCCTTAGAAGAAGATAAGGCTGCTTCCGAAAGTCGCTCAGGATTGAGATGCTCCTTAGAAGAAGACAATGCCATTTTCGAGATTTGATCAGGCTTGAGATCCTTAGAAGAAGGAGACGACCAGACCGTTTTGGGAGTTTTATCATCCGCCGGCTTGGTATCTCTGCTTGGAGGTCCCTCTTTAAAACAGGAATGGAGACACTCGCAAGCTTCGGCAATGCATATCCCAAGCCCTCCAGTATACAAGCTTCCACACAACCCGCTGCATTCCAATGGCGTGCATGGAGTGGATGGATCGGTCACTTCCTTGGCCTTGCAGAGGTGCCATGGCTTAACAAAGTGGCTCTCAGCTGTGGAGAATAATTTCGTGCGCGACATTAATTTTCCGAAATATAATACATGCAGAGACAAGTTATGGTACTTGTGGGTATCTCATACACATTTACAATTATTTGAACAAAAAATTACAATTATTTGAACCAAAATTACAACATTGAGAACAAAAGTTACCATATTCATTTATACAATTTACATATAGTTAAACAAAAATTACAACATTAACAACGAATTTGTTCAAAAACTTATAACAATATCGTACAATTATTTGAACCAAAATTACAACATTGAGAACAAAAGTTACCATATTCATTTATACAATTTACATATAGTTAAACAAACATTACAACATTAACAACGAATTTGTTCAAAAACTTATAACAATATCGTAATAAGAAGTGTAGTTACTATTATTAGAACTAAGATTACAACAAAAATTACAACATTGACAACGAATTTGTTCAAAAACTTATAACAATATCGTAATAAGAAGTGTAGTTACTATTATTAGAACTAAGATTACAACAAAAATTACAACATTGACAACGAATTTGTTCAAAAACTTATAACAATATCGTAATAAGAAGTGTAGTTACTATTATTAGAACTAAGATTACAACAAAAATTACAACATTGACAACGAATTTGTTCAAAAGCTTGTAACAATGTCGTAAGAGGTGTATTTACCATTATTAGAACTAAAAACACACAAAATAGGACTCAACATTACCACTCTGACAACAAATTTGTTGTCACTTTTGTAAATGTGGGTATGAGATATCCACAAGTACACTAGAATTTTCCATAGATGCATGCTAGTATGAAATAACAACAAGGGTTACCAAATCCCTAAGGTTTCCAAAGTCGTTGACTCGTTGCACATAACCCTCCTACAACTAACAAATGAACGGGTTATCGCGTTTGAGTTTTAGCAGATACACACGCGCGCGCGCTCTCTTCAAATATCTTATTGCATGCAAGTTAATTGAATATGCGCTTACCCTGAGAAAGGGAGAGAAGAATGATGGAGAAGACTAAGATTCCACCCAAAAACTTCATCTTAGTGAGTAGAAACAAAAAATGAAGAAGCTGAGAAATTTATATATGTAGAAAGTATTATATGGAAGATATATAGAGTATGATCGAGCTGCAGGTTTATATGTTTTGGGGAAGCATACTTTCAGTGTGTCATGGGTAGTGGCTGAGGTTAACTGTATCGATGACCTACCTACTTGAGGAGATCAGTTGTTTCACACGGAAGTTGGCACATCGCAATATGTAGAAATTAAGGAAGTGGAAATGGACAAATCAAAAATAACGAAATAAGATTAATACATAGCTAGCTTGCATATGTAGAGAAATTTGTAACCTAGAATATTGTCAGCAAAAGAGCTAGTATACATGTAATCAACTAATGATAACTTGAAACTCTGTTTACTTTGGTTTAGGTTTGTAAGGTCCACTACTAGAGAAAACTCATTCAGAGACAAAATCATTTTGTCTCTAATAGCTTAGAATTCGTCCCCTAAAAAAATTTGAGACGGAATCCTTTTGTGGCTAAAGTCGTCTCCTAAAGCTCGTCCCAAATTGTTTAAGGCAACGACCGATAAATTCCGTCTCCTAATGTATTTGGTGAAGAAATAAAAATTGTCCCCTATTCAATGAAAATTCATCCCCAATTCTCATTGAGCATTGGGAGAATGGAGGGAAATAAAATAAATTGGCGCCAATAAGAGGAATAGGGGACAAACTCACTCCGTCTCCTTTTATTTTCAAAATTTAAATTTTTTCAAATTTAATGGCGCCAATTAGACAAATAGGGGACGAAACTCACTCCGTCTCCTTTTACTCAAATTAATTTTTTTTTTTCAAATTTAATGGCACCAATCAGACAGATAGGAGACGAAACAAATCTAATGGTTGTCGCCAATTATATAAATAGAATTTGTTTTTACCAAAAATTTGAATTTATTATAGTAATAAACAGAGCCAAACATCAACTCTTTTTTCAAATCCAACAAACATGAACAAATTGAGCACTTTCATAGTATGCTTCACAAGTCTTCAACTATAAAAAATATTTGTAACAATTAAGATCAATAATGCAGACAGCTTTTGATGGAGAACCAGAGGCATATAGACCATCCTTGAACATGTGTCTGATCAGTATACCTGCACCAAAAGCTTTAATCATAAAATACCGTTGACTCCAAGAAAATTCATGAAACTGAGGAGATGAAAATATATGTTGGACCTTGACAAAGGAATATTGAAAGGAGTAAACAGGATTTCATAAGGAAACATCAAAGAAAGCAATCATAATGTTGTACAAAAATGGATTCATAATGAGCATAAAACATTATTTAATAAGTGCAAAATATCAAATTAAACAAAAGTTAGTTTTTAGTACCAAAACCGCACACTGATGCTTACCAACTAATCAAAACAAAAATACACACAAGATATCAATGGTTTAACTTGAGTTAGACAATTAAAAATAAGAAAACAAACATGAGATAAAGCATGTAATCAGACCTACATGCCCAAATAAGAAAGGGTACCTTAACTATAAGGGGATCAAGGTAGGAGCCTACCACATAATTAACCTTCATGCTCCTAGCCACATATCGATCCAGAGACAATAAGCAGCTGTGATTTTGATAAGATAAGAAAGCAAAGTCTCCCTGCACACATGGTCAACATCATAAGTAAATAATAAACAAAAATAGAAACTAACATACCATACTGACAAAAAGACCAAGTTAACAGTAATATATAATTATGATAACGACCAAAAGATGTTTAATTATGAATTAGGAAGGCATAACCATATAGAGAAAAGTAACTAATAATGATTTGCATGCACTTATCGAGCCATGTACATTTAAAATTGTTTACCTTAATTCAATGAAAGACTGAATACCATCCTTGTATTCTTGGCTGAGTTTGTTTTTAGAATGAATCCACTCTCTATTCATTTTGGATCCCCTGACATTTACAAACAAACACTATCCTATAAATGGGCACTGAAAAATAACAATAACAAAGAAAAGTAAGACTTGGTCTGTTTTAGAGTTTTATTCATGTAATATTTGGTTAGTTATAGTCTTATTAAGTAAATCAAACATCTCAACTATTAAAGCAGAACATCAAGGGTATCAACAAAGTTCAATAATGATTTGATATGAATTTTATATGTAGTGAAAAAGATTCACATACCTCAACTCCCAATTTCTAGTCAAGTTCCAGTAAAATGAGTACAAAGAGTTCAAAATGGCTTGGCTGTGCTCTGTTATCAAGTTACTCCAGCAGATCTTGCATAAAGAGATAATAAAGTACCACTTAGGTTCAGACTCAGGTCTATTATACTATTTCAACAGGTGTTTAATATAGGGTAAATTAAATACTTAAACTCAAAATTTGACACGGACCAGCCCTTGCTGCAACTTCTAATATAGATGATAGGCCTGGTACTCTTTTGATTTGAATCATTACCAGATAAGAATGCCAATGCCTACTTTTGGGAATGAAAGTTGTAAATGAGTTACTAACCTGCCAATGACCTGACCGAGTATAAATTGCATGTATTTAAAATGTTACAAGGAAATCAAAACTTAAATGCACAGACAAGTCTAAATGCAAGATGTTTAAAAGTTTGAGCAACAGAACAGACTACTTACTGATCTTTGTCTTTCTTCATGGACATGAGCTTGGGTTGTGCACTTGGATCTGGAAGTTCGTTCCGGAATCTACAAAGAGCATAAATTTATATTAGAATCGTACTGTAAAATGTAAACAATTGACAGACAAAGAGATGCACAACATTTTTTTCCAACTAAGCATGTTCAGCCATCTAGAATATATTCCTGTGAAATGGCATTGCTCAACAATAAACAGAAGAGGGTGGAAGCAAAGAGGACGGTGTGTTGTCCACCTATTAACAGATGTATAGCTATTTCCCCTATGTCTTTGTTCTGATGCAAATGAAACACAGACCTAGCAACCTATAACATTTCACTTTGGTACGGCAATCACAAGTAAGAACTTAACTGCTTTTTTCAGTGATATCAACATTTCACAATTATATTGATCAATCCCCTGTTTCTCAGTCACGTTGATTATTACTTCTCACAAGCAACAGTTTGGTTGCAATTTAATTGCATGTACAAGTGGTCTTAAATTTAGAGTTAGCCACTGAATCATTTCCAAGTATGATTTATACCATCCAAGCAACATCTTTCATGCTTGGATCTGCCGTGAATTATAAATACCAAAAATAAAATCCAGTATGCAAAGAACCTGCAGCATGCCTAGAATGGAAAAGCAAATGAACATGGATTGATCAGAAATTTCTCAAGCAGAATCCTTATTCTCTAGAACAGAGTGAATGATTATATAATCTGATAATGTAAATGCATTTTATGGGTCTGGCCTTCTGCCTCATAATTGGTAGCATCATGGTCATTGATTACGTAAACTAATAATGTAAATGCAACTATATAGTGATCCTCTAGTGATTGGATAACCTGGGAACGGACTCTCAAATTCAGAAAACCATAAACTACTTCTAGACATTGGAGAAACATAGGAAAACAAAACTGGGTCAGAAGCATGAAAGCCAACAACCCAGAGCTTTAATCGAAAATTAGATCAAACCTTGAATGAAACAAAGCTTTAAATCAATGAAAAACGAATCGCGCAGAGAGAGAGAGAGAGAGGAAGAGAACGAACCTGAAGACGGAAACCGAAAACGAATCGGAGAATATTTAGGAAGAGAACGAACCTGAAGCAGAGAAGAAGAAGCTTCAAAGTGAAAGGAAGAGAGATTGGTTTGCGAGGAATAATGGGTCTGCAACTTTGTTTTGTGTCGGGAAAGGAGAAAACCTGAACAGAGATCGGCACCCTACCCCCACGAAAAGAGGAGACTAGAGTCGCGGAGAGACTGCGGCAAAAGACTACACCAGTGCAAAAGAAAAAATAATAAATAGGTAACCTTTTTTTACTTAAATACCCCTTATACATATACAATGAAAACCACATTAATTTAGAAGGGTAAACAAGTAAAATTAGAGATTAGAAGTAATAAAGAAACCCCAAACCATGATTTGGTCCTATGCTACAGAAATTGGCAGATGGGAAGCGAGCCTTTGCACTTGGCTAATTGGCTCGTACCGGGCTCTCAACTAAAATTGAATGCATGCAAGATGTTTGTGAACATGGCTCTGAGAACGTCCCATGGCCATTTTGAAGGAATTTTTTTTTCTTTCCTGATACTCATCCACTGGCGCTCTACATTTTTGGGTTTTCCTCCAGTATTCATTTGCTTAATGTTTGTGGTCTACGTCTTATAGCTCATGCATCACACAAGTACGTGCAAAATCAAATTTTGTGGCGACTATTTGATTGTGACCACCGACCTCCACCATATTGTACCTTCTTATATTCATTTCGTCCCCATTATGAACCACTAAATAGATGGATCATTGCCTAAAAAAAAAATCAATTTTTTGTTCCAACTACATCAACTTAAACAAACTAAGCACTTCTGATGCTTTATTAACTTTGCTAAACCCTGCCAAAAATAAACTTCAATAAAACAAAAATATCACCAACATATTTAGAGGCAAAAAATTTCGTCCCTATTTCTTTTCATCCAAAATTTGAAATTCAGCATAATTCCCCGCTCAAATTTTTACCAATTATTATTCTAAAAAAAAAAAATTTTTACCAATTATTTACAAATTAGAAAAACATAGGAGACCAAATTAAATCTCATCCCCAATTAGATTTGGGGACAAATATTTTTTGTCCCCAATTGATATTTATTTGTCTCTAATAGCGTTCAAAACTTTTAGGGACAAAATCAAAAAATTTGTCCCTAATTATGTGTTTGGGGGACGAAAAATTGGTCCGTCCCAAATTTTTTTGTCTCGAAATGGGTTTTCTGTAGTAGTGGTCCTTACAAGATCCTCAAAAAGGAACTGTATAACTCTTTCTACATTTTATATGCAACTCAATGAGAAATGATGAGAATTCTTCTTATTTAGAACAAATTTTATATGGAGTGAAATCACATGTAATGGCCGTCCTAGAAGTGTACAACAAAAAGAATTATTCTCGAAGCAATTTCACCTGAGACTATCAGTCATAGCACTAGCTAGGAAAAAACAGAAAGTACAGATCTTGTATTGTGACGCCTCTGCATCGAGTTCACTGCAGCAGAAAAAGATACTCCGAGGATTCGGATTCAAGTATACCGGATCCGATCCATAAAAGGGCCTTTGGAACCCCAACCTGGGTAAGGAACCAATTTAAACACCTTACAACGTAATCTTTTAAACCAGCCCAAATCCATCAGCAAAACCCTAGCTAATAACACACTTAAAACCAGTATACTAAAGGAAAATTTTCAGAGAAAAAAAAAATGATAGTTCAAACGTTCAATCAACAAACTAAAAGTCACTTTTTAAGGATTTTGTGAATCATATCCCATAACTGATCGCAACCCAAGAATATGCATCAAACTGCTGAAAAATTCTAGTATATATTAATGTATGCCAAAGATTAACTTTTTTGAATATTTTAAACCGTTGGATATAATATAAATGAGAAATATATCTAATGGTTCAAAATATTCAATAATGATAATTAACCTGCTTACCCATTTTTGAGTCGGCCTGAGGGGCAATAATATCATTCATCATAAGCTAGAATAAACTGTTACATACCCTTCCGCTGCCATTTAAGGACATAGGCAGACAAGAAGATAGTGACAGTACTCACAATGATACATAGAAATAGACCTACTCATTAGACATCAAATACGTGGAGGTAGCGGGGATCCTCTATTGATATTACGCTGGAGGCGCTAGAGATCTAAGTTCCTAATACAAAAAACATTATTGTAATTAGGCAAAATCTAAAAACATAGGGTTGGGCCAAGGGCCTAAACCCTAACCCAAAATAAACAATGGACTAGGGTAGAACCCCAGCCCAACATTTCGTGGCCCAATAAGGTAGTCCACCAAGGAATTGGCCTCGGGCCTATCAAACTAGTACTGTCCAGCCCGATAAAAAAAAAGCTATTGTGTGTAGAGTTCAAATTCCATATTGGTGAGCTTGTTCTGAGAGGGAATTATGAGCTCAGAATGGAGGGAAATCAGCTTCCCATTTACACAACAGAAACGTCTTAACTCAGTTGTGTGATATCTTCCTAATTTTTTTTTTTCAATTTGCTTACATTCACACAACAGAAACAGAATTGTACCGTTGTCTGATAGAGTTTGTGTTAACACACAACAGCGGATTTCTGTTCCGTTGTGTGATGAGTGTTGTGTGTTTCGATTTTTGTAGTAGTGCTAGGATTATATGGTGGTTACTTAACAACAGCTACCTATTTTTTTTTTTTTTGGGTCTTTTACCCAAAGCACCAAAATAAGCAAAAATTATTTCACTTACCCTGACAACAGTTTTTTGTTCCCACTTACACAATATGACCATTTTTCGCTCAACACAATTACAGAATTACAGCTACTGCCACTATGTCTCCTCTCTCTCCAGAAGACTCTTTCTTCTCTCTCTCTCTCTCTCTCTCTCTCTCTCTATCTCTCTCTCACTCCACTCTTAGTCGATGATGTTCTCACCGGCGACGAAGTTACCCATAGCGACAGTGACTAGAGCCTCCAAATCCAGATCGAGACTCCTCGTCGGCGACATCAATTTTCTTTTGGAACCCGACTCTCTCCATACGCCGTCTCTCTCTCTCCCTCATCCTTCTCAACCCGATGCCTCCGATTCCGATCGACAAGGCATAGCCTTGATTCCGGACCTGAAGATGATTTTGGTGATCGGCAACAGAGGAAGAGGATCCATGTCGCCGGAAGACAATTTTGGTGACCGGATGCCGATGCTCAAGAGCTCTGTCCCCGATTCATCGTTACGGTCAACGTCGTCATTTGGGATTGGAGAGCCCGGATGTCTCCGGCGCTCAACTCAGCTCTCTGGCGCTCGACTCAGCTGGTGGCAGTGGAGAATGATAAATTAGTGTTGATGATTTTCCCATAAAGTTATCTATTTTGTAACTAATACTTTTGTAAATCTCATCATTCATGAGATAATTACTCGTCTAACAATGCATTTTACTAGAAATTACAATAATTAAGGTGTAAAGTGATAATTATGGTCGTATTTATGATACTTACTTGAAATATGATTCTATTTACCAAAAAAAGGATCACTTTACCTATGTGACAACAAATGTATTGTCCATCTCGTAAATAATCATATTTGACCTAAAATTTGTCAAGTTCTTATTCTTGTAATCGGGTTCTTCTTTGTGTAACTACAGTCCTTTCTTTCGCAAATTTCAACATCGATGAGATACTTTACAACAAGCCACCACATTTGACATATTTAGTGATAATTATAGTTGTAGTTGAAGTAATTACTATATTTACGATCTTTGTTATAAAATGTTGGAACGATTTACGTATAAAACAATTAATTTGTACTTAATATTGTAATTTTTTTTTAAAAGTACACATGTTAAATTATAAATGGATAACCTATTGACCTGTACAACAGGTTTCACCAACAAATTATACTATATATGAAAGATGAGTTAACTGTTCACACCTGTTCATGTAACAGTAAAAAGTCGGTTTTGCCCTTGCTTTTTTCCCATAACTTCAGGGTGCCATTGAGCTGCTAGATGCTTCCATCGGTTTCTTCTTTCTTCTACCGTGTGTTTACTCCGGAGAGTGATAGAACAATTGCACCCACCAAGAGGAAGAAAGAAGAAGAAGAGGAATCTGGGTCTTGATCTGAAGCACCTGGCTTTTTTGGATATCACTTTTCTTTTTCTTGGCTAATCTTGATCTACAGAGTGTGAGGTGCGTAGTTCCTTTTCGTTGATCTTTCGTGTTTGTGATTATCATCTAATTTCTATTTCAATTGTAGCCGGTTTGCTTCCAAAATCTGGTTGCTAAACTAAAGCAGCCGAGAGGGATGTCAATGATTTCTTCTCCTTCTTTGGCTCAATTGAAACGTTTTGTTGGTTGGTTTGGAATATTACATATTCGGTGAATGTGCATGTAATGTCTATCTGACGTTCAAGGATTCGTATTAATTTAGAACTTTTTATTAATCAAACTTATTTAACCACTAATCATGATTGGGGTCCTTATTTCTTTTCAGCTGTTCAGATTTGCTGTCTATCAATCTGTGAACCAGAGTTTCAAATTGGATTGAGATTTGCAGAAGCCTTACAATTTCATGAATCATTGTTGGGCTTGAACCAGGTAACTAAATGTTTGATTCTATGTGATTTGCTTTTAAATTAAATATGCATATAATTGAATAGTTAGTAAACCAGTTTGATGGTATTACACATATAACGCTGGACCCTTAACCTTTATATTACTACACAGAATTCCTAAAACTTTACTCTGTACTTTTGTTTATCATTTGTCTTCTGTTCAATAAGCTACAATAATGAAAGAGAAAATTGGCAAATTTTGCTGTAAAGTTTGCAAATTTAGTTATACCTACAATGACAAATGAATAGATTGTTTTCAATTTTATTGACTTGGTTCAGGAATTCAGTGTGAATATTGTAGTTTCATATTCAAACCTGTATCAGTAGAAAAATTACAGTTTCTATAAATGCACTTTTCATATCTCTTTTGATTTGATTCATAATTTATGTTAATACTTTTTCCTGGAATAATTCATTTGGTTATTTAGTATAATCTCACTTCTTTTTGTCAACAAAAAACCTGTCTAACTAAAAAGACTACAGTTTCTATAACTGTACACTTTAACTTTTATTTTGATTTTATTTGAGCCTAATCTAATTTTTTTTTTGTGTGCAGTATTTCAATGTGCTAATGTCATTAACTCCTTCTTGAATGTTTTATGATATTGCTTGCATTGAATCAAATAAGTTGGTATTGAATTTCTTTCACTTAGTATTGATTGACATTGATTTTCAGTACTGCTCAGAAAGAATGCTCACATATTAATAGCCGTTTCTAATGTTTTTATGTTTAGCAACTTTTGACAGTACAATGCATTATTTGATACACAGACCACTACACCTTAATGAAATTGTTAAGTCAATTCCAGTAGTACTGGCTACAACTTTTTTGTTACTAACTGACATTGCCATCATGCCATGTTTTGGAGTGTGTCTCTGTCTTTCATGTTGAACTTTTCTTAATGAAATAGTCGAAGATCATGAGAATGCAGATAATCAATTCAATCTTGATCTCATTCTAAAATTCTCTAATTGCTGGAAAATTTAGAATCTGTCTTAAAATAATCAAACTTAGTCATGAGAGATTGCTGGTTGTCAAAGTGGCATGATGGTTAGTTTTGGGGTTGTTAAGATATGCATTTAGTTGCTTCTAAGTTGGCGTCTAGCCGTCTATGAAGTAATGAAACTGTTGCAACAAGTTTAATATTTTTAATCAGGTTGGAACTAGAGGAATCATTCATGCGGTTTGTGCATTCTTTAAATACATTTGGAAAAAATCATTCATGCTGTCAATCATTTAAAGAGAAATTATTATCGTTACTATTGTTTTAGTTTTAGCTATACGTGATATTCAAATGTTCAGCTGATTTAACTGTCAAGTTACGACAAAAGAGGCTAAAGTTCTAAATTATGTTGTTGTCTAAAGCTGCAGTTTTGTGTAACAAGTGTGCTTTTATTAAATTAAACATAAAATTTCTTCTTTAAAATATTTGCAGAATGAATTGACATGAAATTAAAGTTTCATTATCACATTTCTTGACTCATTGATTATTGTTCTTACTGTTTTTTTTTTCTTATTTGTTTTTAGGCATTGAAATCTAATTTGCTGTTTGTATGTAGTTCAGACTCGAAAGTTGCATATACTCTAGAACTTGGGAAAACCCGTTTTTTAAACTCCTAGACACAGAAGTTTGACAGTTTAAGGATTCTGCTCCAAGGTTAGCATTCTGTATATATGCTAAAGAGAAAATTGTTTTAATCTGTAAAGGTCTTTTAACATTGCAAGTAAAAGTTGTAAATAAACTGGCTAATACTCATTTGAGTAAAAGTTTATGCTCATTTGAGTGTCAAGCAATTACCTTTAGACTAGATCCTAAACCATTGTCATCATTCTAAACTGGAAGTGATATTCTACAACATCATCGATGGAGATTGTCAGCAAGGAGAAAACCGACTGTGGTTCCAAACTACTTTTTCTAAAAACAAAGGAAAGCGACTTTTCGCACATTCTCCATGACTAGCTATCAAAAGGATACATTATCAACTATTTTTTGTAAACCATTGCAGCAGCAATTGTAACTAAGTTAGCCTTAAACTATGACAACCTATTTTTTCAACATTGCCAGTAGAACACGAACTATTTCATCTTTGGTTGTAAAACAGACATAAATCTTTTGTTAATTTAGTTCTTGAATAACGTTGTATTAGCTCCAAAACCGCAGCAAAGCGCGGGCACAATTTCTAGTTTAATTTAATAATATATTTATTAAAAAGTTGATGTATGACAAATATCAAACAGAACTTAGACTCAAGTACAGATTGGCCAACAAACCAAGGTCTTGGGGTAACTCTCTCCCTTCTAATGCAAAGCACTCAATGATCAAGGGGCAGCCGCCTCCTCCTGGCTTCTGTAAGCTCAACTTTGACGGGTCGGTTATTGGTAACAAGAATGCTGCCTCGGGTTTTGTCCTTCGAGATGAACATGGCACCCCTATAGTTGCGGGTTCTAGGAACATCGGCATTGCCTCTATTCCTGTTGCTGAAGGAAACGCTCTTAGAGATGGTCTGTATCATGCTCTGATCAACAACTGCAAGAAAGTGTTGGTGGAAGGGGACTCGAAACTGGTGATTGATGTCATCAACAACAAGTGTACCATCCCTTGGAGACTCCGGACCCTTGCTAGAGACATAGCCTGCTTGGCTAGCAGCTTTGATCACATTGACTTCTCCTTTGCTCCCCTTGAAGCCAATTTTGTGGCGGATGCGATTGCGAATCATGGCCATAGTCTGAAGAACCCTTTCACATGGAAAGGGAAGCTCCCTCTCTCGGCGCTTACAACTTCTAATTTTGATAACTTTAGTTCTGGTTGTCCTAGGGGTTTCAAGTTGTAATTTCTTTCGCTCCTAAAAAAAAAAAACAGACCTTAGAGTTACCCCAAACTACTTCCAAAAAATAAAATTAAAAAAACATATTCAACCATATATGCAAGTCCAAATAAGTTAGCACGCTACACGACATATGCCCTCCTAGCCTGGGCAACTTCTTATTGGTTGCTGTTTTGTAAGATTCATGATGTATAATTTAATTTATTTTATGCATGAACAGTTTCAGTTTTGAGAGTTCCGTGTCCGAAGTAAAATTAATGGGATGATATTTGTTAGATTCTTAATGTATAATTTAATTTATTTTATGCATGAAGTTTCAGTTTTGAGTGTTCAGCGTCCCAACTTAAATTAATGGGATGATACCTGCGCCCTTCTGACTGGGTTCTTTATCCACCGTCTTCCTTCACCCGTATTCTCCTTAATTTATGATGCTGGACCAGCTCTTACTTAATAGTCTTTTGTATTCTGGCTCCTCAGCTTTAATTTGTTATATTTTTGCTGGGGAGTTTCTCTTATTAGTTTACATGTTTTTTCTAGTGCTCTTTGTTGTAATTGGTCTCTTTGTGGTTAATGATGATTACTTGACCAAAAAAAGAAGAAAAAAAAGTAAAACTAATGGGATGTGTATATGTGTGTGTGTATATATATATAAGGTTATTATTATAAATGGTACCTGAACTATACCTCAATCTTATCGATGGTACCGTCTCTTTGTGGTTAATGATGATTACTTGACCAAAAAAAGAAGAAAAAAAAGTAAAACTAATGGGATGTGTATATGTGTGTGTGTATATATATATAAGGTTATTATTATAAATGGTACCTGAACTATACCTCAATCTTATCGATGATACATGAACTTCAATTTTGATTACAACCAGTACCGGAACTGTTCGATTTCATTTTAAATGGTACCTAAAGCCACATCCGGTCACTATTCTGACTAGGCGATCATAGTGATGATTTTTGATGATTTCGAGGGTTGCGATCATATATAGTGATGATTTTTCGGTAATAGACTTGCCTTGAACTTGTTTTTTTTTTTGCTTTTTGTTTTCTTATATTTGGATTTTTTTGGCCGGAATAGTGACCAAAGGTGGCCTTAGGTACCATTTAAAATGAAATCGAAAAGTTCAGGAACTGGTTATGATCAAAATTGAAGTTCAGGTACCATCGATAAAATAGAAGATAAGTTCGGGTACTATTTGTGATAATAACCCATATATATATATATACATATATATATACATATATATATATATACATATATATATACATATATATATATATATATATTTTATCTAGAGCGAAGCTCCGCTTTGAAATTAACTTGTAAAGTTCGAGTTTTTGGTCACTTTTCGGTCGCATATTCACATCTTGACCGTTCAGTTTTTAGGTACTATTGTATAGATCATCTCTGCAAATTTTCAGCCAAATTGATGATCGTTAAGATATCTAACACGATTAAACCAATAGACGGACTGAATCTGTCAACCTGAACCGTACTAGATTTAAAGCAGTTATCAAAGCCTTAACGATCATCAATTTGGCTAAAAATTTGCAGAGATGATCTATACACTAGTACCTAAAAACTGAACGGTCGAGATGTGGATATGTGACCGAAAAGTGACCCAAAACTCGAACTTCACACGTTAATTTTCAAAGCGGAGCTCCACTCTGGATATGATCTATATATAGATGATCTATACACTAGTACCTAAAAACTGAACGGTCGAGATGTGGATATGTGACCGAAAAGTGACCAAAAACTCGAACTTCACACGTTAATTTTCAAAGCGGAGCTCCACTCTGGATATGATATATATATATATATATATATATAGGTTTGCTTTGTTAAGAAGGTTTGTTCCTTAGCTAAGGAATGAATTTTTATATTTTGACCATTTTTCGATCACATATTCATATCTTAACCATTCAGTTTTTAGGTCCTAATGTATAGATCACTTTTGCAAATTTTCAGCCGAATTGATGATCGTTAAGATATCAAACTCGATTAAATCAATGAACGAACCGAATCTGTCCAACCTGAACTATTCGTGTTCATAATTGTAAATTGCAGTTTTGGATGTCTTAACGATCATCAATTTGGCTGAAAATTTACGGAGATGATCTATACATTAAGACCTAAAAATTGAACGGTTAAGATGTGAATAGATGATCGAAAAGTGATCAAAATATGGAAATCTGTTCCTTAGCTAAGAAACGGACCTCCTTAGCAGAGCAAGCTTGTATGTATGTATGTATGTATGAATGTATATATGTATGTATGTATGTATCCAACATTTCAGTTTTAAGTGTTCAATGTTCAAGTATTATTCATGGGATAATAGGCTACAAGTTCCACGTCATGAAGCTGCAAGGGAAATTTTGTTTCTTTCTATTAAACTTGTACATATACAAGGAGGGGGAGAGTTTCCTTTCTCTCATCTTTTTGGCATATTTGAATCTCATTTTGACTTTGTAACTTTTTCTCTATTTTTAATAAATCGAATAGGGGGTGGGTAGTGGGTTCTTAGGGTGGGGTAGACCCTACGCCTTCGGGCCTGAGGGTGGGACATGTTCCCTACATTGTCTGTATCGCCTAATCCTGTATTCTTCATTAAAAAAGATGAAAAAATTATTCATGAGATGATATATCAACATAATCTGAAATTTATCGCAAATTTAAGTATGTGTTCAAGTAAATCCAGAATTCGTGTCTGGCCCAAACTTGAGGTTACTTGCTCTAGTTGAAATAGAGTTAGAATTAGAGATAATGTCGGAGAATCTTAGAGATATCCAATAAATGTATGATTACGCTTCCTTTTACAACTCTATCTCTATGCTTGTAATCTTCTATATAAAGAGGCCTTTATTATCAATGAAAGCACAACAATTTCTCTCCCAAATATCAATTCCCTAAAACACGTTAGAGGTATGTTTTCAGCGACTTTTCTGGCAATTTTAGAGGTATGTTTTAAAGGTTCCCGTTTTTGAAGTTTTTATTCCTTTTCTCTTATTTTTCTTGGGGACTTGCAACCTCCTTTCTTCTTCATAGGGGAGACCAAAAGCCGAACTGTGGGGGTTCGTGCTCACTCCAAGCTTAGAGCTTGTTGAGATCTCTAAACTTAGAGTTTGTAGAGAATTTATGATTGACCACTTACATCATTGTTTTGATCTAATCCAATACCTCTTGGAATCCGATTTCATGGAAGCGACTACGCTCATAAATCCCTAATTTCTTGGAAGCGATTAAGCTCTGAAATTCATAATTGGTTGGGAGTGACTACGCTAAGAAATTTTATATATTTTTGTGGTAGCTTTTTCCTCTCCGAAACAAACCTTTTTCTTATTCTCTTTCAAAATGAGTAACCTAAACAAATTGGACTTTACTCCATTGGGAACAACTAGCTTTAGATATCATAGGTGGGTTAATGAAGTCCGCCAGCATCTCAAGGCCAATGAAATCCTGGATACAATTCTCGAGCCTAGCCAGGACGTACTAACTGTTGAGCAAGCTTAAGCTTTGGAAGCAAATAGAGTAGCCTTAGAGGCAAATAAGGTGAAAGCCATCATCCCAATGACTCACCATATGGATGATTCGCTCTAGCACGAGTATATGAATGAAGAAGACCCCAGAAGGCTGTGGGTCTCACTCGAAGAAAGATTTGGCAATGTCTATGACTCCCTGCTTCCTGAACTAGAAGTGAGATGGCATAGCCTCCGGTTATGTGATTTCAAGTTAGTTATTGACTACAACTCGAAAGAACTTCGCATTAAATCCTTGATGGAATTATGTGAAAAAGATATTACATATGCGATGTTGATTGAGAAGACTACCTTTACCTTCCCCGTCTATGTTTTAATGGTTGCTAAGAACTATCGAATTGATGTTACTGTAGGACTGATCACAAGGTTTCTTGAGCTCATTGCAGTCATGAATGTTGCTGAAAAGCATGACAACATCCTTGTGAAGAACTATAATTCGAGACTTGTGGGAACTGAGCATATTTCGAAATCCAATTATAGTCGCGCCCCTAAGAGAGGGTGCCAAGAGCGAAATCCTAATCTTAAGGATACTTCTGGACTTTCTGATCCATATAATCGCTCTACTTGGAAAGGTAACCGCCAAAATAGGCGAACACAGAACCGAAGAGTCCAATGTGAAAAGAGAAAGGGAGGCAATGCCTCTGGCCATGTTGGTGGCTCCACCAACAGTAAGAGCCATCCTTATGACGCTTTCAAAGCGCCTCAATCATTGGAGTCTGAGTACAGAGATGTATGTTCCTGATGTGGAGTGTCCGGTCATTGGGCACACATTTGTAGAGCTCATGAAGAAATTGTCACCACCTACAAAGCATATTGTGAAGCAAGTGAAGCTCACTATATGGAACAAGAAGATCAAGAAGATGATCTAGAGTGAAGGGTTGAAGACTTTAAACCTGGCTGGGATCAATAGATCGCCAATTCTGTTTAAGTCTTTATTTTTCCAAGAGAT
>BDJD01002636.1:0-12982 GCA_002564525.1 Rosa multiflora | reverse complement strand
GGACAAGGATGGCGTCACCACGACCCACCCTTGGAATACTAAACACCTTTTGTATTATTACAAATAGTTATGCCGCTACCCAAGAGCATCTTGACTTAGCTAAATTTTTGTTCCATATTTAGCTAAGGGAAGCTACCCAACGAGTACAACCCCGCTTTTGCAAACGCTGATCAATTAGCTATCAATGAAACGAGGAATTATTCAAACCATTGTCGCCAAGTCCAACACAAGAATTAACTGGCAACGCCAACAACATTCGGCGGACCACGTCCGCTACATCGTGCACTTGGAACAATTTTAATTCCTTTAATGTTTCGTTGACAAGCAAAAGCACAAGTCAAAACTCTGGCGATATACCAACATTCAAACAACACAATCAGTAGACGCAATCCCACACTTGGCAAAATTTCAGAAGAAGTAGCAATACTTCATATATCTAGGTTCGGGACTCCCCGCCTAAAAATATTGTCAAGTTAAAAAAGAGCCTCAGTGGCATTACATTAAAAAAAAAAAAAAAGCTAGGGAACTGGCGGTCTTCAAGGATTGTAGGGATAGTCAGCAGCAGTCTCTTCGCCCACCGGCGGCTGAACAATAACCAAGCGGCAGATCTGGTCCAAGCCACGGGCAGTGGGGCTCGGTGTCATGATGGTCCCATCAGGGCGAATGTGAGCCGCCAGAACATTGGCCCGGGACACTTCAGACTGAGTGGGCATCGGGGTCCGCTGAGGGTCATCCACCGGGGCATGATCACTCTCTCCGCTACCAAAACGCACCCCACCTGGATCAGCGGAAGGCCCTCCTGCCTGCACGGGCTGCACATGCGGCCGACTTGGTGTGCTCGCAGGCTAAGACACATTTACCCAGTCAATGGCTCCCTTCTACTTCAGCAGCACCCCGCTTCGCCGACTCCATCATGGTACACTGATACTCTACAGACTGCTTAAACGCCTCTACGGCGGTGACCTCAGTGCGATCTTTCTCAGCACTCAGCCGGGCTACCTCAGCCTCCAACCTTTTCAGCTCCGAGGCCTTGGCGGAAAAATCCTTCTGAAGGATGTCGACCTTCGTGCCCTTAGCCGCTACTTGCTCCTTCAGCAGAGCCATATCTTGCTCGAGCCGGTTAATCTTGTCGTTCCGCTCATGATTTTGCTCAATGGCTACGCTAAGCTTGCCGTGGGCATCCAAGGAATCACACTCCATCTTGGTCAACCACCGCTCCTTATCCGCCAGCCTGGCCTGAGCATCCGCCAACTGCCTTTGACAACCTTCAAGTTCCTCTCACAGTTGACGCTCTGCCTCAGGCTACTTTGAAACTGCCAGGAACAGCTCATGCAACCCGACAGACAAATGGCTGAATGCCGAGCTGAACGGTGATTGTTGAAAAGCAGTTAGGGGGACCGTCCCATCCAATCCTCTAAAGCGCAGACTCTACCACAGGTGGAACATGAATTCCCGCTCTGGATTGGTTAGAAACTCCGCATAGGCGGAGAATGAGTCCAGCCCGCCCTGCGGTGCTTCCCCAGACACCGCTACAGTCACTTGCTGGGAAGCCTGCTTTGTCTTCCTCTTCTGGCGGGCCCTAATGGTTTCCCTGTCATCAGCCTCATCCTCTTATTCATTGTCGTTTTGCCACCGCTTCCTTTGCAGAACCGCCCTTGTAGTACCAGCGGCGGCAGACCTTGAGGGTACTTGTGGCTCCAACCCCGCACTAGTAGCTGTTTCTTGCCTCGAAACCCCACACTCCCTCTGGGACCTAAGTCGGGTGATGAACGCTCTCTCTTTTAGCTGCGCAGGGGTAGCAGGTACTTGGCTCTCTCAAACAACCCCGCGATCGGCTCCAGCTACCGCCTGAACAACGGGTGAACCGTTAGGGCCAAGATGCTAGTGGTGCGGTATTGGCAGCACCATTGGAGCCTTTACCTAGCTCACCGCTAGTGTGTTGGGCGGCCAACCCAGAGGCGTACATGCCCTCTAAAAAATCGGTCAACTCTACGCGGTCTATAGCTTTGGCAAATGCGTCGCGACTCGCTTAGTTGCCTGGTGGAGAATCTAAAACAATAAGAAACACAGTTAGGCTCATACAAACTGAGTTAGGGCACAGATCAGCGGAAGACACTTACCAAGTGTGCGAGTTAACTCTTGACTGACTAACAACTCCCAGCCTGTGAGAAGAAGGAGGTCAAGCAGATTGCGATTCCGCCAACAACCTTTAATCCTCGCCACGCGACATTCTTCCTCGGACGTCAAAGTATACCACAAGCCCGCTACAAAAAAAGAAGGGGAGTTAATGATTAGAACAAAATGAAGCACAATACAAACAAAAGCCGCCAACTTTGGGCAGCGGAGATCGACGACAACCTCGGATAGGTTGGAACTCCGACTTAATCCTGAATGACTGCACCCCCTCATTCAACCCCGCTTGGTATTCCCACCCCGCCGTGGCAACACAGAAGGTGCCCCACCAGTCAGACATGGAGTCCTTCAAATTCTCAATTAGCTTGGGCACCCCTGGCGGCGGTTCAAGTTCACCTGCCCGGTGCAACCTTGGCGCCTCACGTATACCAACTCGTAGAAGTGCAGCACCTCCGCCACAGTTGGACCCTCGCAGCCAGACAAGCGTTATAGCGAGTTGAGCGCCATCAGCAGCAGCCACATACTGGGGCAAACCTGCCCAAAGGCGACCCCGAACTGGCATACCAGGATCTGGAGGTTGGGGAGTAGCGGTAAGGTGACACCTTGGAGGAAGATGGCCTCATGGACGACCGCATACCCCGCTGGAAGAATGGAAGCCTTTTCCACTGCGGTCGGCGGACGCAGTTTCACCACTCTGGGCAGGCGGAAGACCCGCTACATACGTTGGACGGCGGCCACAGTCATGGGCCCTCCTAGCTCATCCAAGGCGGTACCATTACTCAAAACCCAGGCAGATTCTATTTCTCCCCAGCCAATCTCTCCCTCGTCAGCAGAACCGCTAGCGGCGCTATTGCTCGCTAACCTTTCCTCGCACCTGTTTTGAGCGGCGGCCTCCTCCCTCGTCCTAGAACTCTCTGGACGACCGGCATGACCCATGGAAACTTCCTAAGGTATGGTCTATAATGGGACGATGTCTAGCGGTTCGGACAGTGAGGTTCCTGCAGGGGCAGACAGACGCAACGAGTCAATAAACACCCTATCCACCACTCTGAGTGACACGTCAGACCCGAAATCCTCACTGCTCGAGATTTCTATGACGCTAGCCATCACAAACCCTAAAACCCAAGTAAGTTAGTTCCAAACCGATTTACACTAACCCCATAACAGTTTTCAGTCAAGAACACCAAGAACATTTACCTAGAAAGCACCAAAATAAGAACACAGCGCATATATACCTAAAACCTAGATTCGACCATCCAGCTAACAGATGAATCCCAAACCCCGATCAAACACATATACCCACCCCTAGAACCCAGTCTAGACCCTCAAACACAATAGGGAGTGCTAGAACTGAATACAAATAGCAAACACAGAAACTGACAAACGAAAAACCCAATAAAACAGAGATGGGTTAAAAACACCAACCTCGAAGATGAAAATTCTGGTACGCTCGAGGACACTTGTCTTCGATGCAAGAGGTCTTCGTCCTCCGGAGATTGAAAACTTCACGGAAACGCAAAATCTTCTTCTCGGATAACAGAGGGTAGCTTGAAGATGACGATATCAATTCAAAGTGCAAAGTGTTGAACCACTCAGTTTCCCTCTCTTTTGACAGCCTCTAAGTGAGATTCTTTAGGATTTGCTTGAAATCGAGCACACACTCCTACACTGTAGGAGATATCGGGCCTACTGGCAGTGAGATAGAGCAAGCTGCCAATCCTGCTTCTATAGAGTGTGGAATCAACTGATGTCCCATCTTGACCTTCGCTCAACTTTGTAGTGGTGCTCATGGGATTGTTGACCATCTTCTTGGATTGAAGCCCAAATTTCTTGATCATATTTTCAACATATTTGGTTTGAGAAAGAAATAAACCTGTGTTAAGCTGTTTTACTTGTAATCCAAGGAAAAATGTTAGCTCACCACACATACTCATTTCAAATTCACTTTCCATGATTGACTGAAATTCTTTAACTAGGTGCCTAGATGTAGAGCCAAAAACAATGTCATCAACATATACTTGAGCAATAATAACATCAGAGTTTTCATGTTTCATAAACAAGGTCTTGTCAATGGAACCCCTAGAATACCCTTTTTCCACAAGATAATTTGAGAGCCTTTCATACCAAGTACGAGGAGCCTGTTTTAGTCCATACAGGGCTTTCTTGGGCCTGTACACATGATTTGAATGATGTGGATCTTTAAAACCCTGAGGTTGTTCTACATATACTTCCTCTTGTAAAATGTCATTGAGAAACGTAGTTTTGACATCCATTTGGAACAGTTTGAACCTGACATGACAAGCCATAGACAAAAGTAATCTCACAGAATCTAATCGTGCAACAGGAGCAAAAGTTTCATCAAAATCAAGACCCTCGACCCGTGAAAACCCCTGAGCCACAAGCCTAGCTTTATTTCTAACCACATTTCCCTTTTCATCACTTTTGTTTCTAAAGATCCACTAGGTTCCTATGACATTGCAATTACTAGGTTGAGGTACCAAGTACCACACATCATTTCTAGTAAATTGATTCAGCTCTTCCTGCATAGCACTAATCCAGTGATCATCCAACAAGGCTTCCTTCACATTTTTTGGTTCAATCAAAGACACGAAACCAAAATGAGATATGACATTCATACTGAGCAGATTTTCAGTGATAAAACATAATAATGCATTTCCTCGACTTACCTCATCTTGACTTACTTGTGCTGCAGTTTGCCTTCTAGTTGTCAGTCCATCAGTTACATTGCCAATGATGTCCTGACTGGAATGATCTTTCTGAACTTGCTTGAAACCCCTTTTCATTGTCGGAGCTGGTTCAAAAATGCTATCTGTGAGCTCCTCTTCATCAGTCTGAACTTCATTGCTTGATATGAGAGGAACTGAGGAAGAGGTCGATGATGCATCTGCAAAAGATTCTTCTTGTTTCATACATTGATCATCAATAAAAACATTAATGGATTCCATAACAACTCGAGTTCTTTTGTTATAAACTCTATAAGCCCTACTATTCATAGAACATCCCAAGAAAACACCATCATCACTTCTAGTATCAAACTTACCAAGGTGCTCTCTATCTCGTAAAATATAGCAGGGACTTCCAAACACATATAAGTGTCCAACATTTGGCTTCTTACCTTTCCACAGCTCATAAGCTGTTTGATCAGTACATGGTCTGAAGAAGACTCTATTTATTGTATAACATGCAGTGCTGATAGCTTCAGCCCAAAAGTTTGTGCTTAAACCTGCAGCATGTAACATAACTCGAGCCATGTCCAACAATACCCTATTTTTCCTTTCCACAATACCATTCTGTTGTGGAGTGATTGGAGCTGAGAACTCATGTGACACACCGAGCTCATGAAAATAGTTAGAAAAGACAGCATTTTTAAATTCAGTGTCATTATCTGACCTTACTCTAACTATGCTAGTATTGTATGATTTCTTTTCAATGATCAATTTTTGACTCAAGTTTTTAAAAGACTCAAATGTTTCAGTCTTATCTTTTAAGAAATTAACCCATGTATATCTTGAGAAATCAACCACAACTACTAGCATATAGCTCTTACCTCCAATACTTTCAGATTGAGCAGGTCCCATAAGATCCATGTGTAACAGTTCCAATACCTTTGTGGTTGTTGCAGAATTCACCACCTTATGAGGTGCCTTGGTTTGCTTTCCAATCTTGCAATCCCCACATATCTTGTCGGTTTTTCCCTTTAAATTTGGCAGACCTCTGACACATTGGTTGGAAGATAACTTTAGCAAGTCCTGACAGTTTACATGTTCCATCCTCATGTGCCAAAGTTCAAAGGTTTCCTATATGTATCTTACAGACAGACAGGATTGCTAGCTAAAAGATTCATTAGCTCGTATATGATAACAGTTATCAAAAGATCTCTTACCTCCCATGATACCTTCTCCTTTCTGATTTAAGACCAAACATCTCTGTTTGTTAAACTATACATCTTCATAGTCATCAGCCAAATGGCTGACACTGATTAGATGAGCAGTTAAGCCTTCAACAAATAACACATTTTTGAGATTAGGTATACCTGGAGTATTAACAGTGCCTCGAGCTAGTATATTTGCTTTCCTCCCATCTCCAAAGGTGACTGACCCAGCTGTGTTTTCATCCTCAAAGGAAGCAAACCAGGTTTTGTCTCCAGTCATATGTCTGGAGTAGCCACTGTCAACATACCGAAAATCTCGTCGCTTGTCTGCTAAGGCAGTCAAAGCTACCAAACAAGTTGCCTCAATGTGAATATTTTGTTGAGCTGTACTTACACTAGCAAAAAGAGATGTAGCATCAAATTCATTAGCATAAGCCAGAAGACATTTACGTTCATTTTTCTTGGTTCAGACATCTTTTCTTCTTTCAATTTTAAAATCTTTCTTAGAGAACATTTCAGCGAGTTTGTTAATGAGTTCCTTTTGTTCTTTAAGTTCACACTTTAGGGATTCAACTGTAGACTTTTCTTGATTAAACTGTGAGTTTGACAATATTTCATTACATCTAGGTCTGATATGGCCAATCTTACTACAGTGATGACAAGTAGGAATAAAAGTTCTAGGATTCGTATACGTGTTTTGACCAGTGGGGGACTCTTGGTCAATTTTTACCTGATAATTTGGTGTTGGTTGACCTTCCTTATGATTCTTCACGGTTGTGGTATGATCATCAACAGAGGTTTCTTTCTTTTCTCCAGATGCTCTTACGAACTTAGTACTTTTGGAGTTCTCTCCAGTGTACCCTAACCCACAAGTGTCATGAGGAGCTTTTCCTGATCCAAGCAATTTGGACATGGAACTAGAGCTAACATCGAACTTGGTGAATCTTTCTTGAGTCAATTTTAACTCATCTTGCAAGGACTTATTTTTAGCCAACAATTCCAAGTTCAAAGCTTGTTGTCCTTTAACATCCAATTCTAGCATTTTGATCCTGTTGAGACACTCAATCTTTTCCGTCTTCCATGTTGAAGACTCTTGGTCACCTTGTAAGTCTGCTAATTCCCTCACATGTTTGCTTCTTTCCAATTCCCATGCAGATTGTGAGGTTTCCAATATGTGCTCCACTTTTTCTTTTTCAGTTCTCAGGAATTCAACTTCTTTTTCCAAACTCAAGTTTCTAAGCAGAGTTGCCCTCGAAGCTTTGTAGAGTTGTCTGCAGCGGATATTTGTTTCATCATCAGAGAAAGCTTCGTCACTATCAGAATTAGGTAGAAGTGATGATACAAAAGCCACATTTTCCACTTCTTGAGACTCATCATCAGTCCACGTTGAGCGAAGAGATTTGTTGTTGCTATTTCCATGCTTCCTATTTCCACAATCAGTAGAAATATGACCATAGCCACAGCACTCATAACACTTAGTTTTTCCTGAGTGAGTTCCCTTGAAACTTCCTTTCCCACTGTTGCCATTGTAATCACTGCTACTACTGCCATTATAAGAATTTCTCCTAGGAGTATTAGGATTTCTGGATGAGTTCTTGTTTTTGAGGAATTTTTTAAATTCCTTTGTCAATAGAGCAAGATCCAGTGTCTCCTCTTCTACTCCTTTAACTGCCTTGAAGGCCACACCCTTATTTCTCTTCTCAGGCTTCAATCTCATCTCATAAGTTTTGAGATTTCCGATGAGCTTGTCAAGTGGATATACATCAATGTCAAAAGAATCCTCAATACTAGTAACTTTGGAATGAAATTTTTCAGGCAAGGCCCTCAGTATTTTCTTGACAAGTTTGTCATCTTCAAATGGTGTTCCCAAGCTACGTCACTTACTAGCAATTTTCAGAATTCTACCATGAAAGTCATCTACAGTCTCATCATCCCCCATAGCCATAGTTTCAAACTCATAGATCAGACTTTGCCGTTTTTGAGCCCGTACCTTTTTATTACCTTTGCCTCTTTTGGTTCACGGAAAGGAAATCATTTCCTTAGGAAATCCGATGGGAAAGGAAAACGAACTTCCCACTAACTTTCCTTTCCACTGTTTGGAAACGTTGGGAAAGTAAGGAGAAAATGCATGTTTGTTTCCATTCTAGTGTTTGGTTTGTGTAAGGAAAGGAAACAAAACCATACTAATATTCCCTTTTTATCCTCACATATAATTACAAAATGTCATAACCTTTTAAATAAAATTGTCAATAATAATTTTCAACAAGGATATAAATGTACTTATACCATGTAATTAATGTAGGGAAAGTGGAAGGGAAAATGAATCCTTTGGAGGATGAGAAGATTCACTTTCCTCCATATTTTCCCTTCTTAAAGGAAAGTTGTTCATTTCCTTGTGCACACCAAACATAGGAAAGGAATAACTTTCCTTTCCCAAGCCTTTAATTCCGTGAACCAAACGAGGCCTTATAGGTTGTCTGAAGTAGATATCCCAAGCTTGCTTAGCAGTATCACAGTGACTGATCCACAATTTTTCTTGTTCAGATAGAGCTGTGAATATGCTATTTTTGGCTTTGAAATCCACTTGAAGATTGCGCACCTCTTCTTCTTTCCAGTATTTCCTTGGTTTTTGGATGCTTGAGGAAGAGCCTTCACTTTTGGTAGGAACCACCGGAGTCTTCCAGCCATTTTCAACAAGGTTCCAAACATACTCGTCTTGTGCATAGAGATAAGACTTCATGTAAATCTTCCATTGCGTGTACTTTTCACAACCCCCATCGAACCAGGGAGGACTATTGACAGATCCTCCAGCTGCCCTATCACGCGAATATTCCATTTTTCCCTGGGATCATTAGAAAATTTTAGAACTCTCTCTGATGCCAATTGAAAGTACCAAATAGAACAATATTGCAATATGATTGATAGAACTGCCTGACATGAAATGGCTTTATCAAGAAGTACACAAGAATTGCTAACACTGTGTAAACCTCTCCACTTAGGAAACTTCACTGCGTGGATTTTGACGTAGCAAACACGAAAAATCAGTCCAATATGAAACAATCAAGTTTATAGTTTACAAGTAGTGTTGTTGAAAACAATCACTTTCAATTAGCGAAGTGATAACTTGTTTTACAACTATTCTAACTTCTGACTCAAACAACACAACATGAAAACAAATCAATCTTCAATCTTCCTTACACTTGACCATCTCACTGATCTTGAGAATGAATTATGAAAGTGATAAAGTATGCAAGGGAATACATGAAACAAGCAACGAGAGTTTTTCAGTAAAAGATTTGAGTAAACTTGTGCAGCACAAAGACGAGCAACTTTGATACCAAAAAAACTCTGCTGTGAAATCAGTTTTCAAAGCCTTTTTATAGAGGAGCAATACTCCCCCTCAATCAAATCTCCTTTTTAATTCAATTAAGATAAAAACTAGGAAGGCTTTTAAAACTGATTTGATAAACAATCAAAACTCAATACTTCCTAACTTTCAGCAAAACCAATCGTTTATTTGATATGGATCATTAAACCATTTAATGCACATAATAAGAAGAAAAAAAATCATTTAGTCGATATGCATATCAAAGATAATGATGGAATGAATACAAGATCAGTGAGACCGATTTTGCCAAATTTTCCTCTTCAGATCTTGCATGCTTCTTTGACTTCTTGAGTCACCGGGAAACTTGGAGAAGTCCTTATCCTAGTTTTCTGTAGCTTGTGCTTTCCTGGTAGCTGTGGAAAAGTTATGTGTTGAGTGGTAATAACCCAATATACTTACACTATGAGTTTTGAGAGAGAAGAAAAGTGTTTCTGACGTATTTAAGGTAGAAAAAGAAGAGAGAACAACGACTGCGTGCAAGGATAGAGAAAGGAGAAAATAGGTTAGGCTGCGCTGACCACAAAGGCTTGAGACGAAGTATCAAGTCTGAGATTAGGTGATTTTGTTACAATTTCGACCAGGTATTTTTATTTAAACGATTATGGTTCTTTCATTATTTGAAATTAGACTTATCAAGGGTTATTTTGGAGTTGATTTCACAAAAAAATATTAAGCATATAATTTATGGAGATTTTTCAAAGTTGACATAGAGGAAACAGGTTTTCTGCTGACAGAAGTTAGGAAAGTGTTACAGTCATTGTTTGAAGAGCCAAATGCTTTGTTTTAGCTGTCATATTTTTCTGAAACGTTTATCTTTGTGTCTTCTTTCTTGGGTAAAATTTTAATGATTTGATCATTTGTAGTTATTTTTACAAAATTCGTTAACCATCTGAACCTAGCTGTTTAGGTAAAGAGGCTTATTTTGGGTTCTGTTTTGAAGACAGATTTTAGGGTTTTAGAAAAACTTATTTTGCTCCCAAATTTTTATCTTATACTAAATATTGATCCTTAAATAGACTTACCAAATTTCAGCAAGTTTTAATTCCTATTGAATCCTGTGGAATTTTTGGAAGAGTCATTGTTGGTGAAGGTTTCGTTTCCTGGCAGCAACAGATGTCGGTTTTAGAAAATTATTTGGATAAGTTTTTAGTATTCTTTTGACTTGATATTTTTACAGTAGATACTTGAGAATGTCTAGTTTAATTTTTTAAATTTTCAGGTGATTTGATTAACGACTGTAGTAAGTGAGATTTTTCCTTAGGACATAGGCTCTGCCAGATTGCTTTTACCACATGTGTTATAAGGTTCTAGTTCGTGTCTCATTTTGAGTTTTTGTTTGATTTAGGCCGAGAAACCGCAACTTAGGGCGCTGTACCAATTGATTGTATAGCTTGGTTAGTTGAGGTAAGTAACTTTTTTTTGCTTTGGAACCATGATAAATATATTATTGATGATACATTACTATATTATATATTATACGCTTATGATTTTGAGTGCACCATTTTTGTTTTTGTTGTGAATGCTTTGGCTTCTACTAGTACGTATGCATCATGCAAAATTTGATAAGTTTTGAAAGAGATTTCTTCAAGGTACTCTCTTGGCATATCAATACCAGTAGGCTGTCTGGGGAGAAATATGTTCTGTAAGTGCAAATTATGCACTGTTTTGTCTTTGCAGGTTCTGCATTGTCTATTACATGGCCCACATAGTGGGTTCGTCATCGACAGGTGACGTCTATCTCGCACCTTTGATAATTTGGGTCTCACTGGTATGGTGTGTCTAGAGGGACCTAGAAAGTTCTGTTTGATTTGTTTTGAGTGCACTCCATGTACTATGCATTTTACTATATAGTATATAAGTGTGGAATGTCTTCCTATTTGTTATATGTGATGTGTTATAGTTACTTACTGAGTTTATATCTCATTAGTAATTTGTTATGGTTCCAGGTACTGAAGAGGATTTGATTGCTTAGAAGACTTGGTGGCAGCTAGTGGTTGCGTCGGCGTACCCTAGAATAAAAGTTTTAGTTTCTTGTTTAAGATTGTTCTAAACTTTAGAGTTAAGCTTCCGTTATTTTCTTAATTTAAGATTTTATTTTCAAATTAACTAAAGTGTATTTTGAAGCTTTTCTTTATATCATTTTGACTTAAGAGAAGTATAGTTTTCACCTCCAAATTTTGGAGCGTGACAATTGTACTTACCCCAATGCACAAGACTAGACATCTCATTTGTAGTGAACTTGTTAGCTAAATATAGCTTTGCGCGAATGCGACGCCGTTGGACTGGTGTTAAAGATATATTTCGATATCTAAGTGGTATGATTGATATGGGCTTGTTCTATCCCTACAGAGAGACGGTGGATTTGAACCCATCATATGTCAAGAACGCCACAAACAGTGGTCTGCGCTCCCTCTCCCCATCCCAAAACAACATAAGTGTTTTAGATGGTTTTGCTGATTATGGGTACCTCTCTGACCCACACAAAGGTCGTTTCCAAACTGGTTATTTGTTCACCATGGGTAAGACCGCGATATCTTGGAGGTCTACAAAACAGACCATAATTGCTACTTCTTCGAACCATGTAGAGATTATTGCTCTATACGAAGCAGTTCGTGAATGTATATGTCTTATATCCATAGTTACGCATGTTTGAAGCAATTGTGGTTTGAAGTCTACCACAGATGAGCCTACCAGAATGTATGAGGATAATGCTGCTTGCATTGAACAAATGAAGCAAGGCTACATCAAAGGAGACAACACCAAGCACATATCGCCTAAGTTCTTCGACAGTCAGCAACAACAGAAGCTCCTCAAGATCAGAGTGAACCAGGTTCGATCTAAGGACAATGTGGCAGGCTTGTTTACTAAGTCACTGCCTAAATCCACATTCGAGAAACATGTTGCAAGCATTGGTTTGCAAAAGATATCCAAACTCCCATTATTGTAGTCATCAGAGGGAGACGCAGACATTAGGGGGAGATGTCCACATGTTTATTCTCGAAACATGAATTGTGTGTTGTACTCTTTTTTTCCTTTGGCCAAGGTTATTTTTGTCCTATTGGGTTTTTGTTACTCAACAATGTTTTTGACGGGGCAACGAGATGAGCATCACGTTTGGGCGACACAAGAGGGAGTGTTCAAGTAAATCTAGAATTTGTGTCTGGCCCAAACTCAAGATTACTTGCTCTAGTTGAAATAGAGTTAGAATTAGAGATAATCTCGGAGGATCTTAGAGATATCCAATCAATATATGATTACGTTTTCTTGTACAACTCTATCTCTAATCTTATAATATTCTATATAAAGAGGTCCATATTATCAATGAAAGCACATCAATTTTCCTCCCGAATATTGATTCCCTAAAACAATATATTTTTACTTTTATTAATTATCACAATATTCATTTAAAATATTAATTAGAAAATAAAAAATAAACCTTTGTTTAAGGATATCTCTATTTGTGTTTGACCCAAACTCTAGGTTACTTAACCTAGTGGTAATAGAGTTTAATTAGAAGAATCTAGAGATTATCTTTCCTTGTATGATTCTAACTCTATGCATTGTAATCC
>BDJD01002634.1:75419-106833 GCA_002564525.1 Rosa multiflora | reverse complement strand
CCTTCAGGTTTGAGGGTGGGACTTGTTCCCTAAATCGTCTACTTCCGAGGAGCTAATATCGCCTCATCCCTTATTTAATTAAAAAATAAATAAATATAGTTCATCTCTGAAACCCTTATCCACTCAAACGCAATAAGGGAGATATTCGATACCTCCGGCACTTCCCTCGATACCCAATTGCTTTTCAGCCTCAGCTGGACATTGGAAATCGGATGAATAGGGCATATTTTTTCATAAGTCGAGCGCAAGTGAGGGAATGGAAGGAAGATAAGCTTGACCTCGAGGGAATGGAATGTAAACTCAGTATTGAATAAATTGTCAGCTGAAACTGGAAAAGAAGAAGACGGAACGAATGAGAATTGTGCTTCATATATTATTAGCGGGAACACGCTGTTAAGAACTTGAAACCATAAGTCTAGATTCGGAAATTCATCCCATCTGCCCAAAAGAAAAACAGAAATATATTTCCAAAAAGAAAAAAGCAAAAACATGTAGGACACTAAAGAACCGCATGTTCAATCGTCTCACTTTTTTTGTCTGAGAATAACTTACATTAAGTGACTTGGATATTGGTTATTTGAATAATCGATATTTTGGAGATCAAAAGTTCAAATCTCACTAACATTATAAGATGTATGGGAAAATGGATCGTTTTTACTCATAAAAAAAAAAAAAAGGTTTTAAACCACAAAGAAGAAAACTGAAATATGAAAAGAAGAGCTCTGGACCAATGTTTATACGACCAGTTTCATCTTTCAGATTCAAGAATCAGGTGTCGAGGTTTGTATGTGTTCTTTAATTGGAATATTTTAGTTATGTAATTCAATTTTCGGTGATATTCTTCATTTTATTTTAATAAAATATTTTATTAGTGTAAAACACTCACCGGAGAGAGCTTTATCCAAATCAGTCTCAGCTTAGAGTGGTAACATATTTTGTCACTATTTTTGTACACAAAAAAATAATATTTTATTATTATTTTATGAAGTATCATTATAAAAATTTAATATTATCATTTAAAATTAAAAAATAAATATTAAACGGATCAGATCAACGGACTGGGTCCGTTAATCCATCGGATACGGATTTGGATTGAGTTATCAATGATCCGCCAAGTTATTGGATCGGATCAGGTATAAATTTTTTATTACTAAATGAATTCGGATTTAGATCAATCCACTCCAAATCTAATCCACGTACATATTCCTTTATAGGGAAAATGTCTATTTGCCTAAATTTAATCCACCAGTTATCATTGTCCTTAAATGACAGGACCCGCCCCAAATTTCACTCTGAAATCCAAAGTGGCCCTGCAGGGCCCACCTTAGAAGAAATTCTACAAAAAATTTGGCAGAACTTCCCCTAAAAATGGATTACCCAAAACCTGTAGAAAGACATTTACACTTCTAAACCATCCATCCTTATTCTCCTGGAGCCACCATGCTCTCCAAATCTCAACATCTCCTATTTCATAAGTACAAATCTCAACCTAATAACATTCATCCCACAGGTTATTAAAGCAATTCTAATATAAAAGGTAAACAAGGAAAACATGGATAAAATGGATACACGGAAGCTGTGCTGTTGGCTATGCCTCAACTCCGTGTACGCTCGATCTCAACTAATCTAGCCTGCAAACTGGGCATTTGAAACTAAAGGGCCTAGGGGAAAGTAATTGAAAAACACGTTAGTATGAGTGGACAAAAATAAATAATCAAGATAATTTAAAGGATTAAATTCAGTTTAGTACCTCAAACTTTAGGCCAAACATCAGTTTGGTCCCTCATCTTTTTTTTTTAATCAAACTCATCCCTGATCTCTCAAATTGCATCAATCTCGTCCAAAATTTGAATTTGGCTCGAAAGATGACGTCATGTGCTGAGTTGGAGCCGACACTGGGACCCACTTTTCATATTTTAGAAGGGCAAAATGGACATTTCATATTTAATCTAATTTCTATTTTTTTTCTCTCTAATTTTCTCTATTTTCTTCTCTCTCTCTCTCTCTCTCTCTCTCTCTCTCTCTCTCCTTCCTCTCTAGATCGACGACCACAAAACCCCTTCTACCACCTCCACCTCCACCTCCCTTCGATCTAAAGCTCCACACCACGCCGTCTCACTCCTCGTCCTCCTCCTCGATCGGAATTGGTGGGTTAGGCCGGCACAACCTTCTTTCTATCTCCCCAAACTCGATTAAAGCCCTAATTTCTCACATTCGCCCAATTCCATCAAATATCACCCCCGGTTAGTTTCTCCATGACCTCCGAGTCGAGCTCCGGCGACGAAAACTTCGACCCGAAGCCCAACCAGATTGCAAAGTGAAGGAATCAATCGAGGGTTTGGGGTGTGATGGAGGTGGTGGTATTCTGTGGGTGAGGACCGAATCGGAGCTGGGGGCCGACGGGCCAGCGAGCCCTAGCAGCAGCGGTTATGCTTGCAGGTGGGGTACCCCGGCCATGACCTCCGATCGCTTCCATTCTGATCGCTTACTGGCGATCTAGAGAGGAAGAAGAGACAGATCGAGAGAGAGAGAGAGAGAGAGAGAGAGAGAAGAAAATAGAGAAAATTAGAGGAAAAATATAGAAATTAGATTAAATATGAAATGTCCATTTTGTCCTTCTAAAATATGAAAAGTGGGTCCCAGTGTCTGCTCCAACTCAGCACATGACGTCATCTTTCGAGCTAAATTCAAATTTTGGACGAGATTGATGCAATTTGAGAGATCAGGGATGAGTTTGATTAAAAAAAAAGATGAGGGACCAAACTGATGTTTGGCCTAAAGTTTGAGGGACTAAACTGAATTTAATCCTAATTTAAATGAAGCAAACTTGAATACTTTCCCTTGTATTTAAACTTATAGAACATCGATGCTTGCAACGTTTGTAAAACATATTTCTTTAAACTCAAAATCTCGTGAAAACATACCAGCCCCGCTAGTTAAGAGAAATGGGACTCGCCCCTCTAGTCAAGTAATAATAGGATATGGGAAAGAAATATCACCATACGGGTAAAGGAGCCCCTTAAGCTCTACCCTCGACTGCCACTCACACATAGATTGTATGAGGAGGAGAACTAATAACCTCGACTACCAATCACACACACAGAGTATGTGAGGAGAAGAACTAATAACCTTGACTGCCACTTACGTGAGGAGGAGAACCAATCACCTCAACTACCACCCACACACACAAAGTATGTGAGGAGGAGAACTAATAGAACGACCCCGGTATGGTGAAGAAAACATTCAAATCCAGTAAATCCATAAGGCTTTCCCAATTCCTCATGTGAAAACAAATATATTCCAATTACGTGTCCCCGCACGCCAAAACATTCTCGAAAACATAAACAAATAGGCGAGAAATAATAAATATAACAATCCTTCAAAAAACCTCAAGTCCGATAATATGGTAGAAATCTCAAAATTGACGAATAAAATATATTACTAAATTCCAGAAATCACCTTGGAAAATAATTAGTCGAGAATTACATAAATCATGATTTCAATTAAAATCATATATCGGAGATAAACTATCGAAAACATAAACAAATAAGCGAGAAATAATAAATATAACAATCCTTTAAAAAACCTCAAGTTCGATAATATGGCAGAAATCTCAAAATCGACGAATAAAATATATTACTAAATTCCAGAAATCACCTTGGAAAATAATTAGTCGAGAATTACATAAATCATGATTTCAATTAAAATCATATATCGGAGATAAACTATCGAAGGCTCAAAATCCATTTCCGAAACATAATTGAAATAAATCATAATTAATCTCTGAAAATTAAATCATAACTTCAAATCCGAGCGTAATAAATTCATATCCAAAATTCATATGGAAAAACAATGCCAAAATTATAATCCAAAGCAAAATGTTATGTTCGATAAATAAATTATTATTTCAGGAAATATAATTGCATGCATCATTCTTTGAAAATAAAAGTCCACTCATAGTACTATTTAGGTGACCACGCATACAAGTTTCGTCGAGTGGTGACTAGGTATAGCGCCATGTACACAATTATATTCCGTGAATAACAATTCAGCAATTAAATACGATTCCAAAATCAATCATCTTAAGTCAACATCTCCATTTCCTTCTCCAATTCAACCCAAACATTACCACTAACACAATTTCATTAATTTAGGGCAGATTCGAGAGAAATCCGACTGTCGGATTCTCGTAAATTGATAATCGAAATTCTAAATTTTCAGAAATTCATAATCGATTAAAAACTTCTCCAATCTTCACCAAATTTACATATACAAGCTCTACATCAAATATAGGATTTAACTAGCTAAAAATAGAAGTTAAATCACTATTCTACACGCTGCCACGTGCCTCGCACAGTGGTGGCATGTGGGACCACGCGCCACTGGCCACCACCTCTGATGGCCACCAAATTTTGGCAGCAGCCCCATCTCAACCTCCTTAACACTTCTCTCAACTACTGCCAAGCCAGAAAATAACTAGAACTACCTCAACAATTATGAAAACAGTAAACCCCGATAATGAACAGTGAGAAAATTCAAACCTTCGATTCTTCCTCCACGCTTCAAATCGCTGCCAAATACTCGGAGAGCATCATCTACGTCTCAAGGCACTTCCAATGGACCAAGGTTTATCGTCGGAGGTGGCCGGAATCGGGAGATACCAACGTTGACTCAAAACTACTACAGTGACTGTCCTCTTCTTCTCGTTGCTGCACTCTCCACAGTCTAGAATCAATCACCAAACACCATAGAAATGCAGAGGAGGGAGAGAGCTTTCCAATGATAACTTATGCGTCAAAATCCGTCTCCGGATGAAGGAGTTATGGCCGGAAGAAGGTGAAGAGGTCGGAGAGGGAGAGGGAACCAAGAGAAAGAGGGAGGAGAGAGAGACTGACGGTAAGTTTCCATTTAAGTTTCTGAAATGGAAACTTACCCTAGTAACTGTAATACCCCGTAAATCCAAATTATTTTCCGAGGACATTTTAGAATGATTTCGTGGTCATGGGAGATTTTACGAAGCTTGGAGAAGTGTAGAATTAGTTCGAACGATTTTATTTCGAAAACGTTGTTATTTAGGGACACGCGAAAATCGACTTTTTATACGTACAGAATTTGGGAAAACTTCCTTCACGAAAGTTGTAGTGCTCGTCGATACGATCGCGTGCATATGCGGAACACGAAAATCGGAGTTCGTATGAATTAATTATGAATTTTACAAGAAATTTCCAGTTTAGTATAAATTTCAATTTTTGGAAATTTCCAAAATTATTTTCTGGGTTTCCATTTCGGGAAAGCCCGAAACCCCTCCCTCTCTCTCTCCTCCGTCCCCGACGGAAACTGGGCTCACTTTCGCCGACCAAGTTCTCCACCGTCCGGCCACCAAATCACTCCAAACTTCTTCCATTGGCTTCACCTCGTCCTTGCACACCCGTCTGTGGTGGCCCTGAACGGCTGCGAATCCTGTGGCGGCGGCGGCGAGCTTGTTTCGATTTGAGTTCGATTTTAGTCAACGTCGGTTTTCTCCTAGCTCCGGCCACCAAAACTTCCGATCCTTAGCTCTATGAACTCGCCTCAACCCTGTGATCATCATACTAGAAGGATCGCACCCGGAGTGACCGGTTTCACATTCGTCGGAGCTCGGCCGGTTTTCGATCCGAAACCAAAACCTTTCGATCGTGATATCTCGAGTTTTAGTGCATCGTTTTGATTGATTCTTGATCCAGTGAGTTCACCTTGATTTTCTTAACAACTCTCTAGAAGGAATCGAAGCCTTAAATTGAAGTTTTTACGTCGAAATCATGGCTCGCCGGTTTCTGCATTTACTCGCCGGTTTCTGCAAATTTTCCGGCCATATTCAACTGTTCAAGGTAATTTTCAACCACTTCCGTTCATTTTCAGACTTCGTGCTAGTTATGAAAATTGTTGGGCTTGATGAGATGAAGAGGAGCAGCCTGGCCCCAACACCATTGACGGTGGTCGGCGGCGGCTCTGTCCTTTTTCCGGCGATCCTTTTCCGGCCACCTCCGGGGGTCAAAAATGTGATTTCTTTACAGTTTTAGATTCTATGTGTCGATACGATCGTTTGCATATATAATTCATAATTTTTGGATATCGTATGATTTAGTTATGAATTTTTACGGTTTCGATCGATTTCGATAATCCAATTAATGTTTTTTGAAGATCGGACCGTCCGATGGACTTGTAGTTTTGATATGTTGATCGTATGACTGTCCCGGTGACTTTGTGAGGTCACGGGCGAAGATCCGACCGTTGGATCTTCGTATAATTGTGAATTAGTGATTTGGAAGGCGATTCGTGAGAATCCGACCGTCGGATTTTCATGAAATTTTGTGGAGATGTTTATAAGGATGATTCAGGAAGATCTGACCGTTGGATCTTCGTGATAATTTTGGGGGATGATCCTATGGGCGATCCGTGAGGATCCGACTGTTGGATCATCATATAATTTCGATCCGACCGTTGGATCGTCTTTATTTTTATTTATGAGTTGTTGGCTAAGTTATGATCATATTGGATTTAGGTGATTGACGGTCTTCCTTGGTGAGCGGTTTTGGCGTGTTTTGTGAAATTGAAGACGCAGCGGGATTAGAGGTGAGTAAACCTCACGTGGTTCATATTACGAACCGAGCACTTTTAATTAATTTATTTTGTCGTAATTGCGTGAAAAATATTTATGGAATAAATATTTGTTTTTAATCATATGGACTTGATCAACTACGGTCCATAGGTAAGTAAAATGTTTTAATTATACAAAATGAATTTCCTGATTTTCTTGTGTGATTTATAGTTGGTATTAGTGATTATCCCTGTGCGGATGATTACGTATATATATATTTACATGGATATATATATATATGGAATGGTGTGACATTGAGGTGTGTGTGGAATTACGATAATTCGGTTGAGATATGATATTGTATTGGAAATTGCCATGATTATATATGATGATGTTAACCGATAAATGTGTGTGATAATCATGTTGACCTTCTGAGTTGATTAGAGGGTAGAATTGTAGTGCTCTGAGGACAGGGAGTCCGAAGAACGCCGGTTAAATAATAACCGAGATGTAGTGCTCTGAGGACTGGGAGTCCGAAGAACGCCGGTTAGAGGGTAGAATTGTAGTGCTCTGAGGACAGGGAGTCCGAAGAACGCCGGTTAAATAATAACCGAGATGTAGTGCTCTGAGGACTGGGAGTCCGAAGAACGCCGGTTAGAGGGTAGAATTGTAGTGCTCTGAGGACAGGGAGTCCGAAGAACGCCGGTTAAATAATAACCGAGATGTAGTGCTCTGAGGACTGGGAGTCCGAAGAACGCCGGTTAGATAACCGAGATGTAGTGCTCTGAGGACAGGGAGTCCGAAGAACGCCGGTTAAATAATAACCGAGATGTATATCGTTTATTTGAGCCTTAACCGAGGTGACAGATAACGATGTTGTTAGAAATCTAACGTGTTATTGGTGTTGGGTCCAAATAGTTGGGATGGACCAAAGTGGTGATATTGTGGTTAGAAGAGTGTGGAAAAGTATTCGTCGTGGATTTTCCGTGTTTTGTTTGATGTTTCATCACAAATGTTTTGATTGTTGATTTTTACTTGAGTTAAAATACATATGTTATAAAATCAACTTTCCCTTCTTATTTACTCACGAGCTGTCAAAAGCTTACCGGGTTTGGTGTTGTTGACTTGTTGCAATCCCGGTACACTATTCAAATTGTGTAGCGGGTAATCCTGCAGGTTAGGAGAATCAGGGCGGTGATCGTGCGGATTAGAGTATGGGCTTTAGTTTTACAGTTTTGTAAATTGCAAGGTGAGTGATGCTCAATTGGAGCTTTACAATTTTACTTTGTACAAGTGAGTTGTATTATTTAAATTAAGGTTTTTCGAGATTTGTAATTTGAGTGGTTTGCGTTATAGTTGTATATTCATGTTCCGGATTTGAATTTATTATTCAAAATTCGGGGCGTGACAGTAACTTTCCCTATATATATAGAAAGTTACCATAAACAGTAACTTTAATATTTTGGCTATAATTTTTTTTTTATACGAACTTCGATTTGTACGTACTACATATGCATGAACTCGGTTTAATGTCCTCTACGACTTTCCAGAAGAAAATTTTCTCAAATTTTGACCCGAACAAAAAGTCAATTTTTAAGGCCACTAAAAGTATCGAAACAAAGTAAAAGTGAAAATAATTGCCGTTTACAGTCCAAATGACTAGTGAATCGGTAAATTGAGATACAAGACGTAACAATAAGAATCTTCCAGCCTAATTTGGCTAAAGCCACATTATTGAAGAAAGAAATAGGGCGGATTCCAAGTCCCCCCATAGACTTGGGAAGGCAAATTTGGTCCCAAGCAACAGGAGGAGACTTAGAGGAGTTGCCCCGGCCCAAGAGAAGTTTCTCATATCTTTGTCTATAGCTTTAGAGAAATACCCAATAAACTTTTATTGCCTCCTAATAAACATTTATTGGGGTTTATTGGGGCTAATAAAAGTCTCCGACAACCTCTTTGGGGACCTCTGGCAACCTCCGGATCTGTTATCGTAATCTAGCGTTCTGTTTTAATGCACCCCCACTAATACCCAATTAATTCACTTTTATTGTCCCCCATTAAAATCCAGTAGACTTTTATTTCCCCCAATAATAATTTTATTGAGTTTTATTGTGGGGTGATAAAAGTTTCCGGCTACCTCTCTGGTAACCTATAAGATCTTCGACGACTTTTTTGGGGACCTCTGTTGATCGGTGACCGGAGTCTAGGGATCGGTGACCAGAGTCCCGTGTCCAATTTTTTTTTGCCCCAATGATACCCGATAAACTTTTACTGCCCCACAAATATAAATTTATTGGGTTTTATTGGGGGTAATAAAATATCTTCGGTGACCTATAAGATCTCCGACGACCTCCAGGGATGAGTGACAGAAGTCAGATTTTAATTATTGCCCTAAAATAATTTGTAACAAACTTTTATTGTCCCTTATAAAAATTATTGGTTCTTATTGGGGGTAATAAAAGTCTCCGGCAACTTATAAGATCTTCGACGATCTCTTTGGGGACCTCCGACAACCTCGGGATGGTGACCGGATTCCAGTGATCGTTTTCCGGTGAAGTCTCTAATAACTTTTTAATTATTCGGAGCCCAAACTTATTTTTTTATTTTTAAATTGGGTAAGTGGGCCCAGAAATCTTTTGGTGGAGTAAATAGATATTGGACTAAATACTGTTTAGTCTTTGAGCTTTTGACCATAAAATACTTCAGTCTTTAACCTTCTAATTTCACACGTTTAGTCCCTGTACTTCGAAATTACAGACCAATAGGTCCTTGCCATCTAAAAGTCGCGGCGAAATGTTTATTATGCCCTCAGTTTTTTTTTTTTTAATAAATTTATTCCTTTATCTTTTTTTATTTATTCTTTTTTCTTTATTATTCTTTTTTTTTTTTCAAACAGAACGAAAGAAAGGGAAAACAACAGAAAACAAAGAAAAAGAAAGAAAGGGAAGAAATTCCTTTTCCAAAAAATAAAATAAAATAATTAATTAAATAAAAAAAGAACTGAGGGCATAATAGACATTTCTCCCCGACTTTTAGACAGCAAGAATCTATTGGTCTGAAATTTTGAAGTACAGGGACTAAACATGTGAAATTAGAAGGTCAGAGACTGAAGTGTTTTATGATCAAAAGGTCAAGGACTAAACAATATTTAGTCCATAGATATTTGTTAGGCCAAATTTGGGGACTTGGTCAAGAGTCCTTATTTAGATATTTTTTTTCAATCAAATATTTGTTTTCACTATTGACACCTTATAATTTTCTTTGTTCACCCTACTTGCTCATTACACCCTACATTTTAATTTTAATTATTAAATTTACTTATCAAATCCATTTCTCTTTTCAGAAATATTTTTTTTATGACATATCCAATTAAAAAAGAATTTTTTTTGTTATAACGAAAATTAATGCGATGGCCATCTGTTTGATTCCGATTGCCGGTTTTTCTCCATTTGCTTTATTTTTTAGATAATTGATAATAGGAAATCTAAAATATACAAATGAAAAAACAAAAATATATTGAGCTTTCCTAATAAAATCATAACCTGATTTACTTCCATTTTTTTATTTCAGTTTCAATGTTTTTTTATTTCAATCCATGTCAAAAGATTAGTCATTTAACAAGTATGAGCAATTTAGAAGAGATTGATTTTTATTATTATTTTTTTTGTGTTTTAATTTTTTTTGGTTTTTTATGTTCACAATGGGTATTGCAAGATTTTGATGACTAATGGTTTTATGAATTGAATAACGAATTAATGATGAAGATGCAACAAAAAGACAAAAAATAGTAATAAATTCAAATTTGGGTGGAAAAGCTGAAGATTAATGTTTTTTTTTTAAAGGGAAGATTAATGTTATCCAATGAGAAATTAAGGAGCCTTTGTACTTAAATAATTGGTTATTGTTTAAGGACATCTAATTTATGTGTCTGGCTCAAATTCTAGTGACTTGTCCATATTGTAATAGGATTAGTGTTACAGATATTTTTGGATATATCCTAATTATTATACGATTCAGTTTCCTTGTAAAACTTATATTCTCTGCCTATAATCCTCCTTATAATTTAAAGAGACCCCTATTATCAATGAAAGCACAAATTATTCTCTCCCAATTTCTGATTTCCTGAAAAATGTTATCAACACGAAACCCTAACCTTCAAACAAATAGCCAAACCGTATATCCAAATACGAAACCTTGAAACCCTAACTTCCTCTGCTGCCTACTAGAAAAGCCTATACCCCAGGAGCCCAGAACCGGTAGCGAAACCACCAGCATCGGCCAGAAAACCACTGAACCGGTCCTGGGAAGCTCCAGACAATCTGCAACAAACTCTTCTTCGGTTCACCACCTCTAGACAGTCTCCGGTCGCTAAATTCAGCCACCAGAAGCACCTCAACTCCAGCATCCAGGAACCGGAAGCAGAACCTTAAGAACCGGTGTAGAAAATACTGAACCAGACACCTGAGTCATTGAACTACAAGCAGAAAAATTGAACAGAAGCTATTTAGGGCAGTTCCAGCAAGTTCTGGCCACCACGGGCCAACCATCAGCTAGAAGTTTTTCGGCCAACTTCCGGCCAAAAGTTCCGGCGACTCTCGTTTATCCTTTTCAAGGTAATTTTTCATTGAAGTTTCCGCGTTTGAGTACTTTTCTTTAAGATTTGAATTCTTTTCTTTGGAGACTTGCAACCTCCCTTCTTTTACCTCCCACTTCTGTCTGTGTGGGAAGATTAAGCCAAATTGTGGGGGTTCGTGCTATCTCTAAATTAGCGTTTGTTGAGATTTCCAAACCTAGGGTATGCTGAGAGTTTACGATCGACCACTTACATATATCATTGTTTCAATCTAATCTAATATCTCTTGGAACCGAATTTCTTGTGAGCGATTGCGCTCAGAAATTTCTATTATTTTCGTTAGGGTTGGCATTTTGGGCCGAGCGAGCCCAACCAGTAGGAATTCGAATTGGGCCATATATATTCTATTATTTTCCCTAATCCCCATTCTGCAGTTCTCTATTTACCATATATTGAACTAATCACCAATTAAATCTGAGAACCATTCATTATCAAGTCAACATCAGATTTTCGTCATCCAACTACCATACTCTGTCATCAAATCAATATCAGCAGATCATCCCCATCAAAAAACCATCTTTTTTCCTCAGTTCTTTCCTCTTCCTCCTATTTCATCAAGTTCCTTCTTCTTCAAGCTATTTTCTCTGAATTCTCGTCGACATCAGTATACCCACCAACTCTAGCTGAATCATACTGAGATACCGAGGGCTGCTGTTTTAGATTTTGGGTAACCGGGCAATGTCGATCGGTAGCCGGTTGACAGATTTAGTGGTCGGTTTTCAACCGAATCCAGCCCTAGTTTTCGTGGTAGCTTTTTTTATCCGAAACTAACCCCCTTTTCTTGTTCTTTCTAGGATGAGTAACCTGAACAAACTGGACTTTGCTTCATTGGGGATAACTGGCACTAGATACCATAAGTGGGTTCGTGATGTCCGCCAGCATCTCAAGGCTCAAGGGATTCTATCAACTGTCCTTGAGCCCTCATAGGACGTGCCTACCGTAACCTAGGCTCAAGCTTTGGAAGCAAATAAAGCAGTTATGGAAGCTAATAAGGCAAAAACATCATCCTAATGACTAGCCACATGGATGATTCGCTCCAATACGAGTATCTGAATGAAGAAGATCAATATCTCAAAAAGCTGTGGGTCTCAGTCGAAGAGCACTTTGGCAACCTCCGTGACTCGCTGCTTCCTGACCTAGAAGTGAGATGGCATAATCTCTGCTTTTGTAATTTCAAGTCAGTTCTTGACTATAACTTGGAAGCAACTGACATAAAATCCTTGATGGATTTTTGTGGTAAAGAGATCACAGATGGGATATTGATTGAGATGACTCTCTTTACCTTCCCCTTCTCTGCTTTGATGGTTGTTAAGATTGAATCGATGTTACTGCAGGACGGATCACAAGGTTTCATAAGCTCATTGGAGCTATGAATATAGCTGAAAAGCATGACAACATCCTTGTGAAGAGCTATAATTCAAGACCCATGGGAACAGAGCCTATTCTGGAGTCCAATTATAGCAGTACCCTTAAGGGAGGGGCTAAGAGCAAAGCCTTAAATTTAGGGACAATTCTGGACGTTCTGGTCCATATTTTTGCTCTAATGAGGAAGGTAACTGCCAAAATAGGCTGACACGGAACCAAAGAGGTCAACATGGAAAGAGAGAGGGAGGCAATGCCTTTGGCCATATTGGTGGTGCCACAAAAACTAAGAGCCATCCTAATGACTCTTTCAAAGCACCTTAATCAAGGGAGCTTGAGCACAGAGATGTATGTTCTCGATGTGGAGCATCCGGTCATTGGCCACACATTTGTAGAGATCGTGAGAGTATTGTCACTGCCTACAAAGTGTATTGTGAAGCAAGAGAAGCTCACTATGTGAAACAAGAAGATCAAGAAGGTGATCTCAAACTAAGAGTGAAAGATTTCAAATCAGGCCAAGATCAAGTGACTGGCGATTTTGAATAAAGTCTTTATTTTCCAAAAGATATAATAGGTGATTGTCATATATTTTGTACTAAATGCCATCGGTTAAGTTTTTCTTCAACTAAGCTTATCCAAAGTGAGTATGATGTCTAGAAAAGTTTTGAGATAAGTGGTACTAAGTGAGCTTTGCTCCACTGATATCTCTGTACTTACTTGGTCATATTTATTTTGGAGTTACCGAAAGAAGTCAGACGTTTACTTTTGTTTTGCATTAGCTGGTTTGTGATTAGATTTTCTTAATAGTTAAGAAACAATGTTATACTCTGTTAGCTTATGAATAAAATTTCGAGTTCTTTTTATTATAACTCCATTTTAAATTCTAAGCATATTCCTCTATGACTATGATGGTTGGGCCATCAGTTTTAGTTTAAGGACATGGAATGGCTCAATACCTCTTACCTAATGACACCTTAATTACTGTTGCAAAAACTCTCTGCACTTCTTTGAGCCAACAAATTCCATGAAGAAACGCATACTGAGAACGAAAAAGAGTTCATTTGCATGCTAATGATTGCTAACAAAGGTTTATATTAGAGAAACTTATGTGTCACTCTAGTGGACTTTCTGTCACCACTATTCGAGCTATTAAATCCATTGAAGTTATGAGAAAAGATCTATTGGATTTAGATACATGTTGGCTTTGTCACGACATGATAGGTCATCCTAGTCAAGATATGCTAATCCATCTACTAAGAACTTCACACGGACATCCATTATTTCGAGTGAAATGAAGCAAGAATCAAAGGTTGATTCCTAGACTAAGTATGACCGCCACCGCTGTCTCTGGCGCCGCCGCCGTTCACAGCTAGCCTAGGGTTAGCGCAGTCTATATCCATGACGCCGTGGATGGCGTCCATCATGGTGAAGATGCCCCAGGTACTGCTGCAATCACTAAATTTGCCTCTAATAGCTTTTAAGATACTCAAGCCCAACCAATATCCTCATTGGTTGCTTCTAAGGCCCCTATTTTGTTCTACAAATACTGTTCCTTAGGGAAATTAGGACCAAGACCGTCCTATGCAAAGATACGAAAATACTCATTCAGTTCTTACATAAAATCCGAGGGGATTCTGTAGACCGATTCAACCAACTTGCAGACATTTATATATTTCATAATGTTTGTTGACGCACAAACACGTTGGTCTCGTGTTGTGACATTGTCCACTTGTAATTAATATTGCTCAAACCACACTCCTAACACAGATCATATAGCTACTGGTGCAGCACCAGAATCACCCCATTCAGTCAATTCGATTTGACAATGATAGAGAGTTTACATCAAAGACTTTTGATGATTATTACATATCATTTTTGATGATTATTACATATCATTGGGAGTGATGTTGGACATCATATTCTCATGTACACACCCAAATGGTCTTGTAGAAATGACTATGATGGTAGCCCGGACATTGATAATGCTCACCAATCTCCCTATATATGCTTTGGATAATGCAATATCGCATGCAGCTATGCTAATTCGTCTATGACCCACTGCCCCTTAATCTATCTCTGCGTTACAACTAGTGACTGGGTACTAGTATCTCATACTTACGCATATTTGAGTGTGTTATTTATGTGCCAATTATGACACCACAACACCATGATGAGTCCTCACAGATGAATGAGCATATATATTGGATATGAAGCTCCAACAATCCTCTACCACTTAATACCTTAGTAGACGATCTCTTTACCGCTAGATCTACTGATTGTCACTTTAATGAGACAGTCATCCCATCATTAGAGGGAGATAACATAGATGTTCAACATGAACGACAAGAATTGTTGTGGTCTGTCCCCTTTATGTCTTATCTTGATCCCCACTAAAGTGACGAGACCACACATCTTTTGCAAACGTGCCTGCAAGGATAGACGTCCCTACGAGAAGACATAGCACCATCCTACAAGGAGGTAGGCATGGCACCAACACCATAGAGAGTGTCACTCTGGCGTCACAGGCTTTGACTCCAGCTAGGATGAGTGGGAAGCCTGTGAGTTCGAAGGATACTTTGGCACAACTCGATCATTTGATCATCAACACTCAAAATCCGTCTCATGATAATTTTCTGGATTAAGGTTATTGTTGGGGGATGCCTCAACGACAGAACCTATTCATGAGAGTATAGATCTATCTGAAAATTAGACTAGTGTACATGAGACATAGGATCGAAACTCTTATAATTTTTTATGATGTATTTGCGCATTTTTTTGCGTATGAGTTTGTTGAGCTCAATGATATTGAACCACGTTCCATTAATAAATGATGAATGCCAACATAGAGAAAATTGGCCTACATGGAACGATGCGATCCAGGTTGAGTTGGATTCTCAAACGAAGATGAAGGTTTTTCGAGCCAGTGATGCCAACACATCCTAACATAAAATCTATTATCTAATGGGACTTCATTAGAAAGTGTGATGAGAAAAAGATATGATAGTCTCACCTCATGGTGCAAAGCTTCTTACAAAACGCCTTGGAATCAACTACGAGGAGACATATTCTCTTGTAATGGATGTCATTACACTCCACTACCCTATTAGTTTGGTAGTTTCCGAATAACTAAACATGCAGCTTATGAATGTGGTTACTACGTATTTTTCTGGGGATTTAGATATGGAATAGATAAGAAGATCCATGATGGACTTCATTTAGTCAAATCAAGTGGCTCTAAACGATGGAGCGCTTTTTGCAATTAGGTTGAAACGCTTACTAAGTGACTACTTGATTAGGAAGGGATATGCCCGCCCGTTTCTATGACATTTTTTTAGATTCTATCACGGTTCATGTTGGTGACATGATCTTCATTGAAAGTCCTTAAGGAGTTAAGGGAAACCGTTGAAGACTTGAAATCCAAGTTTGAGATGAAGGATCTTGGGAGAACAAAGTTTTCTCTCGGTTTGGAACTTGAGTACCGTGTTGATGGATGCTTAGGCATTTTGACAAGGTCAAGGCTTCAAGCACGCCCATGTTCATCTGTATTCTTGATTCTAGAAAACATCATCTTCGTTTGAAGGATGATGACGAAGATGTGCTTGAGACAGAAGTGCCCTACTTGAGTACAATAGGTGCATTATAGTAATTAGCTCAATGCATAAGATAGGACATCTCATTTGCTGTGAACTTGTTAGATAGGTATAGTTATGCGCCATTAGACTGGTGTAAACGATATCTTTTGACACCTGAGATGTTCGATTGATATGAGCGCATTCGATCCCTACAAAGAGATGATGGATTAGGACCCAACACCCACCAGGAACGCACCAACACTAGCTGGCGTCCTGTATCCCCATCCCAAAATGACATTAGTGCTTTGGAAGGTTTCGTTGGTGCTAGGTATTTCTTTGACCACATAAAGGTTGTTCAACTGGTTGTGTGTTCACTATGAGTAAGACCACGATATTTTGGAGGTCTACAAAACAGATTCTAGTCGTTACTTCTTCGAATCATGCAGAGATTATTGCTCGTCATGAAGCGGTTCATGAATGTATATGGTTAGATCCATAATTAAACATGTTTGAAGAAATTGTGGTTTGAAGTCTGCCACAAATGAGCCTACGAGCATTTATAGAATAATGTTACTTGTATTGAACGAATGAAGCAAGACTACATCAAAGGCGATAACACCAAGCAAAATCAGTAACAACAGACTCTCCTCAAGATCAAAGTGAACCAGGTTCGATCTGAGAACAATGTGGCAGACTTGTTCACTAAGTCATTACCTAAATTCACTTTTGAGAAACATGTTAATATCATCAGTTTGCGGAAGTTATCCAAACTCCCATGATCTTAGTCATTCGAGGTAGATGCAGACATCAAGGGGATATTTCTACATGTTTGGTCTCGAAACGTGAAACGTGTGTTGTATTCTTTTTCTCATTCGACCAAAGTTATTTTTGTTCCACTGGGTTTTTGTTACTTGACAAAGTTTTTGCCGAGACAACGAGACGAGCACCACGTTTGGCCAACACAAGCGGGACTGTTTAAGGACATCTAATTTAAGTGTCTGACCCAAACACTAGTGACTTGTCCATATTGTAATAGAGTTAGTCTTATAGATATCTTTGGAGATATCCTAATGATTGTAATGATTGTACGATTTAATTTCCTTGTAAGACTTATATTCTCTGCTTGTAATCCTCTATATAAAGAGACTCCCATTATCAATGAAAGCACAGATTATTCTCTCCTAATTTCTGACTTCCTAAAACCGTTATGTATTTAGCTTTCCTTACAAAAGATTTGGATTTTAGAAAATTAGTGTACTTATTAGTTATTTTCAACTTGGGTAATATAATTTTTCAATAATTCAAATATTTGTAGGGTGAACTAAGAAAATAGTAGGGTGGCAATAGCCACACCTTAATTGATACATTGCTTACTATCCTTGTTTTTTAACATTGCCAACAAAACTTGCAGAGTTGAGAGGGAATAATCTCTCTTGTACAATTTCCTGAAACAGGGGAGGGATTGTGATTAAGCTCTCCAAAGGAAGTTGAAGAATTTCGGAGTAGTGACATTAAAAATTTAGAAACACTTTTAAAGATTTAAAATTTAGTAGAAACTGAATTTAACCACAACACTATTTGAATGCAAACGAGTATTACAAGCAAGGATTTGCGTAGGACTCATTGAGTTCCCAACCGCCCTCTATGCGAGCGGTGTGAGCAGTCTCTGGCTGATCTTGGCCCAATATTAGTTCCCACTTATCTAGATTTCTTTCAGAGCGCATGACACCTCCGAGTGTTTTCGCAACTAAAGGACTGCCTTTACATTTCCTAACAATTTGTCTTCGAATCACTTCAGGATTTGAATGTGCAGTGGTACCTGCGTGTTCAAATGCGTGCTTCACAAACAACAACCAGCAATCTTCATCGGATATTTCCATTAGATAATGAGCAGGAAGAGTACCCATCATGGATGCAATGTGTTTGTCGCGTGTAGTGACGATGATCTTACTTTGACATGCTTCATTCTCAAAGGGACGCCTTAATTAATAAATCCCAAGAAATGTAACTTACGTCCCAGACATCATCAAGGACCAAGAGAAACCTCGTTCCCGTTAATACCTCCTTGAGCTTAATCTGCAGCAGATTAAGGTCCTCAATATCACACCTTTGTGAAGTGATTGACCCATAAATTGTTTGTGTAATTCCAACAATATCAAAATCTTTTGAAACCCAAATCCATGCTTGGAGGTCAAAATGGTTCTTCACTCTAATATCATTGTTTACAGACCGAGCAAGCTCTGTCTTCCCAATCCCAGTCCTGCCCAGAATTGGAATCACCCTTACACGATTTGAGGTGGATGTCGACGCATCGTCTGATAATAGTAACTTGATAATGATCTCCTTGTCTTCGTCCCTTCCATACAACACACCAGAGTCCTCTTGCAAAGATGTTGTGGGTAAGCTTGCTTCTAGACCAAATGTCAACTCATCTCTCAAACCAAGCACTTTCTTTTCATCTAGAATGTACTCTAAGTTATCAAGAATATCAAGTATCTTGGGCTTAAGACTTTCGTCAAATTCATCACTAGAATCGATCAAGTTTTGTACCTCACTTGTGCCGCTGCTCCCAAATTCAGCTTCTTCCAGCATGCGTCGCAGAGCTTCGGAGCCTATCTCATTGAGCAAGCTGTCTGCTTCATTAAGAGCATCTTTAAGCTCACCAAGCCATGTCCTCACCGCTTTGTTTCTGGTCTGCTTCTCTTCAGCATCACCTAGCCCTGCATTAGCTGAAAGTAACATCTGTTTCAACTTCCTGATCAACCCAACATTATTGACTTTCTTTCCACGGATGAAGGCAACAACGCGGCGGGAAGCGAGTCTATCAACCAGAACAGTAAGAACAGCTCCAAACGCCACTTCCAAAGCCATGAATTAATTCCTGGTTTACTAAAACATAGAGAGAAGAAAGTGCAAAACAGAGAACAGATTGTTTTATTGATGCACACACGATACTCTATAGCTTCTTGGTAGTCTAACTAAAGCACGAGAAAGCTCTTTACCACCTGTTACTTATATATACATCTGTGCAATCCTCAGATAAAAAGCTCCAAACTAGTTTTGGCTTCTTTGCAAGGACTGCTGCTGTGGGTTTGAATTTTCCTGCGTAATTTGCTAAACTGATTTCGATTATTGCAAGAGGTATGAACTTTCCATGAAACTAGGTCCCTATCTTTTATTTATAATATCCGGCGTTACTATCATAGCCTTAATAAGTTAATCATGGTAGGCAAGCAGTCGCTCCAATTAGAGAAACTTAAACCATATGCATTTTACAATACACTAAAGCAAAAGCCAGATCCAAAATCTTGGTAATTGTTACACTTTTAATTTCCTTTTTCCTTCCGTATATTTCTTAATGACAATGTCTGTGCAAAAAAATAAACAATAGAAAATAGATGATTACAAAGAATCTACAATCTCAAAAATTGCTAATAGTTTGAACGATTTGGATCAAGTGAGTATCTGATCTGCAAAATTAAGATTGAAAAATCAAAAATATTTGTCATTCATGAATTAGAACTCGTATTGCCCTTTAAAAGTCAAATACAAGCCTTAATCAATGTGAATTGAATTACGCCACCCTACGTCTAGTTATGCAACAACTATATATGGTCATTTGGCAGGCACCTATGGATACATTGCACCAGGTAATATTGAAGGACCTCAATTCACTAGAATAATAATAAAAAAATATTCTTAGACAACCAGCGAGCCCTAGGGTTTGAGTAGAAGGCGGCAGTGTCCGACCGTGTTCAAGCAGACGGCGGCGAAGACCTGTTTTCTGGTATTGTCTGAGTGGTTTTCTCTCCTCGGTTTCTTCCTAGGCGTGGAGATCGGTAAGAAAAGGTTTGTATTTTTGAATCGGCGAAGGTTGATCTTTGAATCGGTGACGGTTGATCGGTGTTCGGATTGGTCGACCTGGGTTATAGGTTCAAGGATCGACCTTGGATTGCTCCCCATCAAAGTGGTGTCGCCGTCTCAGGCTGCATCTCATCGGAACTGAAATCTGGTCAGGGGGTGTTTTGAGGTCGACGTTGATCTCCAAATTTGTGGTGTTTGTTGGCTGATCTAAGGAATGGATGCAAGGATGGTTTCCTGGGTCGGACGTCCCCCGGACTGGGTGGAGGCGGCGCGGTCGGCTGGCAGCGGGGTGGTGCTCTGGCCAGCATTTTTGTCTGGGCTTGGGCCTCTGGGCCTGGGCCTAGACCGTATGGCCTTAATCTCTGGGTCCATTTGAGTAGGTCTAATTCTTTTCAGAATTGGACTACGTTGGAGGGTGCCTTGACACCCTCATTCATTAGTCATTACTTAGTGCTTTAGGCTGGCCTGGCCCGAGAGTTTTGACCTCCTTGGGTGATGTTGGGCCTTTCTGGTCTCTAAAGCACCAATCGCAATTTGGATTATGGTTCTACGGAATTGGTAATTATCTCGAGTTGGACTGGAGAAAGCGGCTTATGGATGAGGAATTGACTCTTATTTGTTTGCTGGGAAGTAGCGTTCTATTTCGTACCACAATTGCGTGATTGGCGGATGGTTGGCTAGAAGATGATTTTGCCTCAGAAGACATGGAGTTGTGCTTTGTTTATGAGTCCGCTTTAAAAGTGGGCTCCATTTGACTTGTAATGAGTTTGCAGTACTTAGATAGGAGTTTGGTTGTTACCCCGCCATTTTTCTGTCTGGTAAGGGTATGTAGACTCTGCCTTTTCAGCTGGTCATCTATGATATGAACCTTCTATTCAAAAAAAAAAAAACTATATACGGTCATTTGAGGTCAATGACTGTAGAATTTAGCTATGAAAATGTATTTATGATTCTCATCAAATTAATCAGTTGAGTTGCTCAATTCATCACAAGGACTAGGTTAGTATTTTAGTTTATCCGAATATTATTGAGCTCAGCTGCTAGGATAAAGCTAATTTGAAAAATGAGTTTCAGTTTTGTTTCTGTCTTCACTTTGGAAGTTACTTGGATAATAATGTCTAGTAAAACAAATAGATACGTTGCAAAGAGATAAGAATTGAAAAACAATACTAACAAGAAGAAAGACAAGGATGAGTCGTTTTCATATTCCAGAAAAGCTTAGGAAATTCACCAAATACATCATTCTCAAAAAAACAGCAACACGTCGTCCTCCGTCTGATGCCTAAATTAGTATAATTGTCATGTTCATCAGATATTCCAATTTCTTAATGCATAATTGACAATATTTAAAGTGGAATTTCGTGTGCTAGGTTCCTAACTGGACAGGCCTCATGGATTTAATAGTCTTTCTCTGAATTTTTTATAAGGCTGATAGGAAGACTAGAAAGATCCCATTTAGTTTAGAAGGCAAAAGGAAACATCATAATACTGTTAACACATTAGTTGTTAGGAACTCTGACTACATTATTTTTCTTAACTTTCTTAACAACTATGATGATGGAAAATAATCTAGAACTTCAGCATAACCAACAGTTGGTATAAACTTAAATAGCCCTGGTTATGCTGGTCGATCAGCATTAGTCAAGGATTTCCTAAAAGCCACTTACATTTAAAGGTCCTGATATGTTGCACTTGTTAAATAACACAATTTTGTGACCCAGAACCAAGCGGTTGATTTCAAGAGTGAGGAAGATGTGGAGATCTGTGATTTCGAGAATTTCATTATGTTGTGTACAGTGGTGTACCTACCGGAGGTTCTACAGACTCCAGTGTGTCCAATCAATACTCGACCTTTATACCTATGCAAGCCCAAACTCTCCACTGTCCTTACTCATTGGATTCATGGCTTAACAAGAAAGAAACAGCAAAACAAATACTTTACCGTAAACCATAATGAGCAATGCACATATCTAACATCAATAATTTGGTCATCAACCATCAAATTCAGAAGTCAATGAAGCATGCATTTCCACAAACACATGGTGTTCGATGCCTCGGGCAATTCCCCTCGGCTTTAATAATTCGACGGTAACGCAGAATCTGACTGGGTTTAAAAATATTTCTATTTTCTAGTTCATGTTTGTCACTTGTCAGTATCAGTATGTGCAGCAGTAGGAAAGTGGTTCCTCTGAGAACGGATAAGGCTGGGCACGGGTTAGCCCAGTAGGTTTTTTCATGGACCGAATAAAACCACCGAGAACATCCGGGTCCAAATTCTCAGGTTTTTGGACCCAAACAACATGACTAGTCAAAATAGTTAAGCAGCCCCTGTTTCCACTACTCATGAACTTGTACTTGAGAAAATGTAATCTAATCTATCAAGTATCAACAATGACATTCCAATGCAAACACAAAGCCACAAGGGTGACAAAGGCATGAAAGATCAAATACGTAATCAAATTTGAATTGTTTGTGTTTATGAAACTTGAAACTTTGGAAGTTTCATGCCAAAGTGTTGCAAGACAAACTTCTGATGCAAGCATTGAAGATTAATATAACATGAGATTGTCTAGTAATCTACTCTCATTATCTCAAGATTATAACGTCACACTCAAATGCAAATAGAAAAAGAAAAAAAAGTTGAAGATTTGAACATTGTTTGACTAATTCATTACTGCTTCAGTTCAACTCTTCTACAAGCATATTGGGCATGATAAGATATCCATTCCACTTGCAGCAAACCAGCAATCAATTACCAAGCACAAATGTTTGCTTCCCTACACAATCTCGAAACCAATACCATAATCGCATAAGTTCAATAGTTCACTATATTAGTTGTGTTCACAATTAAAATCTAATAACATGATATAACATGATATAAAGTGATTAACTCGATCAGTTAATAAGAATGACTCAATCACTCAATCACAGATTCACAAGCATAACACACTTTGAAGACTCTCATAGTCTCATTTTCTCATTAACAACATAACACAATTGTAATGACACAATCTGTGATAAAATGACAACTTGCAGATAAAGTTTGATTATCAAATCAGAATCAGAGTCATAAAGCCACATTGTTATGTATTGTCATTACTCATTAACAAATATCTCAGCAACTATAATCTAAAATTAAAATCACAAACTCACTGCATTTCAATGATGTCATTGTTTCACTTTCCTTTTTTCAATTAACTGAATAGTAGAACAAAAAAAAAAAGAATAAAAAAAGTGACATAATGAATTACCAATCCTGATGTGCAGCATCAGAATTCTTTGATTTTTTGTAAGCCTTAATTGCAGCCTTCTGTGCAGACTTGTCACCTGATTTCTCTTTTGCATATTCTGCATTTCAGTTGCAAAACAAACACAGTTAGATACTTAGATACCAGAGAGTCCACTCAAATAAGGAAAAATGAAAACAAAGAAGCAGTAGGATACAATTAAACTTACCCATTTCCACTTCCTCATGGAATTCCATCTCCTCCATTCTGAATGGATCCCTCCATCATCCTTGGGATTCATTTTGCTGTGTCACTTCTTAGCATCATTTACACAACTCTAGCAATAATTACACTATTTTAGTAAGAAAATATTGATTTTATAGTTGTTAATGTCAACCATATCTTAAATAATATTAATTTTCTGTTTGCTTTGTTATATACCCAAACATTACAAGATCTTGATTTCCCATCCCAATAAGAAAAAATGGAATAAGTTTCCCATCAATTTTATTCTCAAACCAAACGAGGGCTTAGACAACTCTGGAAGAGAAAATGCACTTAGGAATGCTAGTAGAAATTTTCATTTACTTTTGGGAAGATTGAAAGCCAATATTCAACCATTGGAGGTGGTGCCTCAAGTACTAGAAGCATCTGCAGTTAATTCTTTCAATCTCTCAATCTAACTCGGTTCACAATACTTCAATGTAGAGAATCCTACTCTAACTCACTCTAACTTTGACCACAAAAAGCTGTCATATTTGATGCTAAAGAGCAGAGGACTATGAACACACAGTTTGATATACCCATCAGGGAATGTTTTTGGTATTTTAACATTCAAAAGTATGCATCTGTCTCAAGATGAAATTTTTTTAGGCTAAAGAGCAGAGGAATATGAAGTATGAACACACAGTTTGATGTACACGTAAGGCAATGTTTTTGGTATTTTAACATTCAAGAGTATGCATCTTTCTCAGGATGATATATATTGACACATAATCCATCAAAGTTGAGCAATGTGCAGCCATGGATGAATCGAGGATTACCAGGAGATTCTTTGTACACAACCTGTTTGCGACAGTTTTCTTTTATTAGAAAACAACAGCCTATAAACAGCAGCAAACATTCCCCTGCCAATTATGGGAGGAGGGAATCCTGCGATTAAAAAATAAATAAAAATAAATCTGTAAGAAGGTACTGCCCAGTCCAATGAGATAACTACTGATTCAACACCTGAAACTTGAAGGAGATGAATTCTGTTCAGCAGCATAAAACTCACATTTGACCTAATAATCACCAATGCATAAGCTCCGAAGAAAAGAAGGGTTGCTCAAGTAGCTAACCTTATCCAGCAGGATGGAAATTATTCAAACCAATATATGCTAACCTCAAGTATCCTAAGAACTACTTTACATATAATCGATCCATATAATTTTTGTTATCTGTGTACTGGGTTTGTAAGCGTTCCTATAAAGTCTCTTAGATCTCACCGTCTTGATCTACTCCACTAATAAATAAAAATAATAATAATAATAATAAAAAGCAAAATAAAAAATAAAATACATTTTTCTGACCCAGATTCAACCAGCGATTTTATAGAATGAGGAAGACATAAAGAACCATGATTCGACGATCGGAATACATTATACATGAGCTATACATGAGTCTATACACTGGAGGTTCTAGAGACTTTCCAATGAGTAAAATCAACCTAAACTTATAACAATGCAAGCCAGACTGCACTATCTTTTTATTAATTGCATTACTGAATGGTTTGACGAGAAAGCAACAGCAAAACAATTACACTTTCAAGTATACAATAAGTTACAAACTCAATAATTTGGTCATCCTTCATCAAATTTAGAACGATAATGAAGCATGCATTTCCACAAACAGACACGCATATAAAGAGTTCATCTCTTAAAACGTATGACTAAAATAGATATGGTGATTCGATACAGGGAATTTCCTTGATTTTAGGAATTCGAAGAAAAAAAAAACCAAACTAAATTAGTCATAAGGACACATAGTGAAGTCCAAATTAGAACCAAGGCATACAAGTTTAAATAACGTACCTAAGAAAACTTCAGAAAAGAATATCTGCATAGAGAATGCTTAGCTCAGACCTGTACCTAGAACTTTTCAATAATTGATGATTCAGAGGCTCTAAACTGGATAGTAACCGGATCAACCAGGGAACCTGTCAAAAATTGAAAATAATAAAATAACTAAGCGTCAATGAAAAAAAAAAGAGGGGTAAAGACAAAAAGAAACAAAAAAATTAAAAAGAAAAATACCAAGAGGCGACAATGAAGTTGGTGCTGAAAGTACTAGAGCCACCTGCAATTACATTCTTTCAATCACTGCTTCATCTATGAAAACACTCTGATGTGGTCCAAAAGAAAGACATAACGTAGAGAATCCTGGCATAAATTTTAAATAAAAGCTGTCAAAATTTGATACTAGTTTAAGAGTATTAGACTATGAATACACATTCTGATACATAAGGGAATATTTTACTTTCAATTTTGTTTTTAACATTTAACAGTACATTATTAAATGAGAGACTTGAGTCCCTGAAAATCCATGAAACTTGACAAATGTGTAGCCATGGATGAATCGAGCATTACTAGGAAACATATTGTTGAAAATGTAACATAAAAATGTTTACTAAAGTAACATAACTGGCATGAACCTTCTCCATTATTTGTAACTTGCACATAATGGAGAAGGTCATGCCAGTAAGGTTGGGAGCAGGGCCGCTTAGCTTGTTATTAGACAAGAATCTAAGAATATGATCACGAGAGGCCTCTATAAGGTTCTTCATAATGAACGGTAACAACTCTAGTGAAACAGTATAAAGTAATATCTGGCAAGGTTTTAATCTACTCACAGCTGAGAGACATTTGTAATCAAATCGCCCAGTTAACATGTTTCTATCAAATTGCCTGTAATCAGACAGTTATACTTCATTAAAAGAACTTGATTCGGAGAACAATAGAACAAAAAAATAGAATCCACATAATGTATTAGAGAATTTGTGGAATTGATACTCACACAACCTCCAAAGACTTTACAAGTCCAAGGCTGGAAAGGATGCTGCCAATGAGTTGATTACTTTCGAAGAGCCTGAGCAAGAAATGTATAAGGGGATGCTAATTGTATGAGAAAGAAAAATAATCTGAGGATAAACTATATTAGAGAGTTAAGGAGTTAGGAAGTTTTATGTTCAAAATGGTCAATAAATATGAAAAGACTCCAAGGAAAACAGGTCACACTTTCTATAATGCACAGATATCCCCAATTCTCAGTGTCTACATTTCCAATATATCTGTGTATCGGTGTGTGCGTCGTGTATTTAATCTTACACATGTATCAGGCTCATGTTTGAGCTCAAAAGCTTTGATGGAATTGTGCCTGAGAGCTTATTCATTCCGAGATGACTGCAAAATATGGAGACAATCTTAGATGATTGAAGGATACCATTACAGGACAAGCAATGGACAATAGGGAAAAAAAAAAGAAAAAAAAAAAGGAAGTTGACATACAAGTGCTTGCAATGACTGAGAATGTCCAGACCAGGTTCACCACTATTTGATCCAGCCAATATAGTCTAGACAGACTACCAATAGAAGATGGTATCCTCCCAGAGTTCAGAGACCTGTGGTTTCAAAAACAAAAAGAGCAAATTGAGCACCAAATATTTGAAAATTTCAGATAGATGAGCAGATATAGTAAATCGTGTCATTTACAGCCTCCAAGATAATATCCATAAGAATGTTCATCTTTCAGCTGAGCTGTAAAACATTTATGAAGGAATACAAAATTCTTACATATATACTAGCTCCTGTAGGGACCCTACAGTAGGAGGGATGAGACCAGAGAAGCTGCAACCAACCAGAATTCTGCGATGGACCCAAGCAAGCAATTTTATGACAAGATTTTACAATGGCATTGTAGTTTCAACAGTTGGCCTCCAAGTAAAATAGTATTTCCCTACATGTTAGATAGCTTCTTCAAACTCCCAATTTCTGCTGGGAGTGGTCCTGTCAGGCCCTTGTTGTAAGATAGATCCCTAGATGAAGAGAAACATGAAAGAAGAATTAGAATACTTATCCAATTGCTCAAGATTTTGCTCTATCTAGTTACAAAACTTGGTAGAAAATTGGTTCTTCAATTTTTTATGATGATACAAGTAACATTGCAAGTTCATCAAACCTTGAGAGTGTAGCAAATCTTATGACATCTGCGTTATGCCGACTAACAAATAGTTTTGACTCACCTGGAAGTTTCTATCTCAGCAGTGGAATCATCTGATTAGGGAATTACAAAGCACCTGGAGCCTATACAAGAATTCAAATGTGGAGGTCAAAACAATGATGATGTATAGAAATGAACAAATGCATTGAGAAACAGAGGTAATTGGCTAACCCTACAGTTTATAAGAAGCAGTTGAGAGGAGAATTTACTAACTAAACCGTACCAGAACAGAGAATTATTGGATAATTACCCTTGCATATCATATAGATTCGTAATTGATAATAATGGTCTTGATGTGAGCAATCTTGGGCCAATCTTCCCCTGTCTCTCTCTTGCAACGTTGTTCTAGTAAAGGACAAGCATGGATGTCCAGATGAGAAAGAGAAGTGGGTAGCCCTTCATCTGGCAAGCACCGGAGAAGTGGGTAGCCCTTCATCACCAACTCTTTAAGAGAGGTGAGTTGTGTGAACCCCTTGCCGTCCAGCTTCGAAACACTGTCGATGCGGAGTGATCCGAGAGTGGTGGGCAGCAGCCCCTCGTCTGGAAATGGATCTACAACTTGTTCACATCCCTCAAAGTCGACACGCAAGTATTTGAGAGAGGTGAGTGTTGGTAGACCCCACTGCATACGGTTTCCAATGACGAGTTTCTTGCAACGCGTGATGTCCAATTCTTCCAACTTAGACGGCAATCCCCCTTCGGGAAATGATTCCAATTCTGGACAATCCCATAGGGACAACTCTCTGAGAGATGCCATGTGTTGTGGCAATGACCTCAGTTTCGGACATTTTTTGACAATTAAGGTCTTCAAATTAGGCGCATCGGGAAAACAAACAAAATTGGGGCATGAAATTATTTCAAGTCGGACAAGGGAGAGGAGTGAAGGGTAATTAAGAGATTCTACATTCACATCCTTCAAATAGAGGCTTTCAAGCTTTGGGAAGCAGGCTGACGTGAATGCCCCGGTTACCTCGGGACAAGATTTCAGACTCAGCTTACGAAGATTAGGAAATGGCTTAGAACCCACAGTCACCACTCCATTAAATCCTTCAATCTCAAGCTCTTGGAGGGAGGCTAGCTGCTCAACTGATGGCAAGGACAAACAATTTCCACAATCCAGAAGCTGAAGACGAACCAGATTAGATAAACTAGAATGATCTTCCAACCAACCTGGAAATCTTGTGCCCCCATAAGATCGAATGGTGAGTTCTTTTAGATCTGTATGAGGTTGGAGGTTCTCCAGCACATCTCTCTGTTTTTGTGTATCGTCGGTGTCACGAGACTTGCCTCCCCATTCCAAAACTAATTCATCCAGATGCTTCTTCTTTCTCATAATGGCATCTGTGACATGCACAATATGGCGAAGCCCCGAGATCACCAGTGTTCCGCGCAACTGCTGAAGCTCTTTAATCTCCACAATGTTATCACCAGTGTATTTGTCTAGGACAAACCAACCTCTTAATGTTTGGAGATCTTTCATTTTGCCCATCCTTGGTGGCATCTTTTCTATCCTTGTGCCTCTAATATCAAGATGACGCAAGTTTATTAATCTTCCAAAATCAGTTGGCAACTCAACTAGATTGCCACAAAACGACAACAGTAACGTCTGTAAATTATATAAAGTACACATTTCATCAGGTAACTTTTTAATTGATGAGTTAGACAAGTCCAAGTGCCTTAGATGCTTCAACTTGCTAATTGAACTAGGCAGCTCATGATTACGGTACCCCGATAACTTGAGCACTCTTAAACACCGAAGCTTCAGGAATACATCAAAATCTTTCCTGCGGTGAAGACGTGACACTATAAAGGTCCTCAAATACTTGGCTTCATACAAATTGTCCCATTGATCAAAACTGCCGGTTGCACACGAAAAGTGACGACTCTTGCTAACATTTTCCAGCACTGAGTCATTGTCCTCCAACCTAACACAAAACTCTCCGGAGACAAACTTTGCTAAGTCATGGATAAGGTCATGCATTGTGAAAACTGCCTCACCAGAAAAGTGATTAGGTACATGTTGAAAAAATGACCTTGACACTAGATCATCAAAGCACTTATCTCCGAACTTTTCTATTGTAGTATTCGATTTCAGACTTTTCAGTGGTAAGAGATCTTCAGCCATCCACAACAAAACCAGCTTCGATTTGTGAAACTCATAATCTTGAGGAAATATGGAACAGTAAGCAAAACAACGCTTCAGATGTGGAGGTAGATAATGGTAGCTCAACCATAGAGCAGGCGAAATGTCATTGTCCTCATCCCGCGACTCCCATATGTCATTGTTCAATATTTCTTTCCATTTTTCAATACTTGGTTCAGAACGTAAAAGACCCCCAAGTGATTTTGCAGCTAAAGGGAGTCCTTTACACTTTTGAACAATCTGTTTTCCAATCACTTCAAGCGACGGATCTCTTCCATTCCAGAAGGCATGTTTTGAGAACAACGACCAGCAGTCTTCCTCTGTTAGTTGCATTAGATGTTGACTTTGAAGGGTACCCATAATGCCTGCAACATCTTCATGACGTGTTGTGACAATGATCTTACTTCCATGACCTCCACTCTCAAAGGGTCGGCTCAAGAGATCCCACTTCGTAAAATTCACATTCCAAACATCATCAAGAACAAAGAGAAATTTCTTCCCTGACAACGCCTTCTTTAGTTCAACTTGAAGCATGTCTAGATCTGTGATGTTACAAGTTTGTGAAGTGACCGCCCCAAAAATTGTCTGTGTTATTTTGATAACATCAAATTCTACTGAAACACAAGACCATGATTGATACTCAAAATGTCGCTTGACTCTGTCATCGTTGTATGCGAGTTGAGCAAGAGTGGTCTTTCCAAGCCCACCCATGCCCACAATTGGAAGCACATCTATCTTATTTCCAGTCATACCATCCGCTAACAACAACTTGATAATGGCCTCCTTTTCTTCATCCCTTCCATATACACTAGACTCTACTACCAAAGAAGTTGTAGGCAGTCTTTCTTGTGGCCTAGCCTTAACACCCTCTTTCAAATCAAGCACATCTTTTTCATTGACAATAAGTTCTAATTCGTTAAGAATCTCCTGTATCCTTTCGTCAAGTTGATGAATGGAAATGGAACCAGAGTTCAGTACCTGATTGGTGCTGCGGCTTCCAGAATCTTCTTGTTCCATCTTGCAACGCAGAGCTTCAGTATTGATGTCATCCAACAGGTCATCAGCATGATAGAGAACATCTTTAAGCTCATTAAGCCATTCCCTGACGCCAGAGTCTTTGATGAGTTGCTTCTCCTCTGCATCATCGAGCAACTTATTAACCGACCGCAACTTAATCTTCAACTTACGGAGCAGCTCAGTGGTGTTCTTCTTTCCTTTGATGAAGTCAACAAGCGGACGGGAAGCCATCCTATCAAACAGAACAGCAAGAGCAGAAGAGAGAAAAGCTCCACCCACAACTTCCAGAACCATGGTTTCCTGATTAGACAGAAAAGCAATGTGTATCGTTAATTCGTAATGACTCCAGTTCTGAGATCTAAATCAGCCTCAACATTTATTTTGAACTAGATTTAACATATTGTCAACACTGTAAGTAGTACCTGTCAAAACAAGCTTCAGATCTGATCGCCTTTGCAAGCTTCCTGTGATTCTCAACTTCAGATCTGTTGCTCCGTTTACTCCAAAGTTGCTATTTCTCCTTTGCAAATGGAATGAGAGTTGAGTGAACATACAAATCAACAAGAGCAAAAGCAAGAGTCGGTTTCACTTCAGAGAAAAGCAAAGGAAATGTACAGAAGACCCCACTAGTGGACAAATGCGAAAGAAGCCAATTGAGCGCACAAGAAAAAAGCAACGCGTTTTCTCAGCAATAGTCAAAAACAACATATAATAGAGTATTATATGAACCATTACTATAGTTTTTTTTTTTTTTTTTTTTTG
>BDJD01002634.1:53725-72103 GCA_002564525.1 Rosa multiflora | reverse complement strand
TCCAAATTCAGCAACCCAATAAACACCCGTAAATAAACATGAGTAATCAGATATGGTAAATAGTATTTCAAATAAGCAAAAGCTGGCAACTTGTTTTAAGTGACAAATACTGGGCAGCAATTCACAGAAAAAGTACCTGGGATGATCAATTTACTCGATTTCCCTTTTCTTCTTCTTTTTCTTATTCCTCTTCTTGTTCTTCTTCTTTTTTTTTCTTCTTCTCTTTCAACAAAATCCCAAAAGAAAAAAGGTTTTATAAGCTCTCATCAAACATAAAGCCAACCTCTATCAAGCCTTTATCCGGGGCTAAAATTCATCTATAAAAGCTAATAATTAGCAGCCATGAATCTGAACAAAAAAAAACAGAGCATTCGCAATCCAAATTTCAAATACCCACCAATTAAATTTTTGATTGGGTTTTTTAATTTCGAATCAGACAACTCTTGTATATTGAACAATCTAGTCTGCATCAAACTACACTCCTAACTCTGCTCTGCTTTATGTCATATTGCAATTATATCAAAGTAAAACAACTGTATGAATTTAGGTTTCGTTTTAAACTACTTTTGTTTTTATTCTTTGATACCTACCACATCAAGGGGAATTATTTCAACCTCTCAGCTACTCATGTTATGATGTTATCTTAATAATTGAAGGAAACAATAGATGTTCTTCATTGCAGATGCATTTGCAATGATTTGGTGAGTGGATCACTAAAAGTATATTTCATATGTAATGATTAAACTGGTGGATTTCATATGTATGTCGAACTAACAACTCAAATGAAGAAATCTATAGTTAGATGCCTTAAAAATTCGACATCAGCAGTTCACATATCAAACAAACAAACAACAACAAACAAACAAACACCGTTCTCACCCAAGCCATAAACAATGAAGCAAAAACCAAACCCTTATTCTCAAATTCCACAATCGAAAATCAAACAAACCAAACCCAAAACCCAATTTCACCAAAAACCCAGAAATCCAAAACCCCCAATTTCCATCCAAACAACACAATAACCAAGCCCAGAAGAATGGAATCAAGACAATATTCCGGAAATTCGAAACTCCCAATTTCGCAGAAATCAAACCTGAGAAGTATAGAACACAGCCTACACTATTTCAATTTTGATTAAACTGAAATAAACACATAACAGGGGAAATTGAGAAACCAAGAACTGGGTTTCAGATTTCAGATCTTCAAACAGATCTGAGATTTTAGAGAGAGAGAGAGGACAAGTCACTACCGGCCAGATTGGGTTCGAGGAGAGGGTCGGACCGGAATCAGATTCGAGGATATATTGAGAGAAGATTGATGTGTTGTCGGCCCACTGTGCCCATGCCCTTGACCATCATCCGCGGAGGAGATTGGGGGAGAGTGAGTCTGAGAGTCGGAGAGAGAGGGATGAGATTCTGAGAGTTTGAGAGTTTGAGAGATTGCTATGGTCGACTTCGTTGTCGGGACCGGATGGAGTGAGCGGGATGAGAGGGAACAAGAACTATGTTTCTGAACCCAAAAACCTAAAAACTTGCAAACATGAAAGAAAATGTATAAAATGAAAATACACGACGGCATGTATTACCGTAGCTAAAATTAAAGAAATTTGGCGACGGAAAGGATATGCCGTAGCCATTGTAGGTATATTTATGCGACGGCAACTCCATGCCGTGGCAAATAATTTTTCTCTTTGCGACGCCACATTTGCCGTAGCGAATTTTAGATCAATGGCGACGGCATTCTCACGCCGACGCTAACTGGTGAAGCTAAATGAATTCTTTTTTGTAGTGTAAGTACTTCCACAAGACTCATAGAGGTATCTCTACTAGCATAGACAATAGGAACTAGGATCAACCTATCAAACCAACTATTGGCTCCTTACCCTTTGATGGGTCGGAACCATGAACTGCTTCCACCACGGTGAATTCCGGTAAACCATTCACCAATTGCTCCGCTTTCCTAGGAGTCTTGACCTTTTTTGCCGGTGACTTTTTCATAGGGGAAGCATGCACGACCTTAAGCTCCCTTGCCTTATTCTTTGCTCCCTTTGGCCTTCCCGGCCTTTTTTTGTATACTTCCTTCATAGGTTTCACAGGACACAATCCCATTGTCATAGCATCCAAATTGGTCCGGCCTACTGCTAGACTTAGGCGTAGCTTTTTGGGAGAGCTACCCTCTTCATCCACACGTATCCGACGCATACCACAACTCGGAGCGGCCTCCAGCATCTCCTTCTCCACAGAACTACCACTGCCAATCGGCTCCTGCCGTGGACCATCCGAAGCTGGGTCACTACCAGTCTCCACCAGCTCAGGCACAGGAGCCTTTTTGACTCAAGAACTGCCCGCACCACCATCGGTAACAATCTTGCGCTTGATTTCCTTCCTCCCTTTTGGTTTAGCTATTGGCAGAAACCTCTCGAGTCCAACCTGTGGACTCAGCTGTGCTCCGAACACCATTGGTCGCACATGAGGAGACACATCCACACGGCTTAACCCCCTGTCAAGATTTCGCCGTACCGGCGACGGTTCACTCCTGACCTCCGCCGGCAAGGGCGGCCCAGCACATGGTAAACCCACATGAGTAAGCAAACCACAATCTTGACATCTTCCATAGAGATTTTCGAAGAAGAAATCGAGATCTACATCAATCCCATCATCCACCGTGAAGCAATGACTAAAAATCACAGGCTGCAGAAGATCCATCTCAACCCGGATCCGAATCCTTCCCTCTCCAAACTCTGTTATATCTTTCTGCAGAAACCGCCCCAAAGCACTGCCAATTCTCCTCAAGCACCGATCGGTATGAAAGTCCGGTGGCAGCCCACGTACCTTGATCCAGAAGGCTATGGTGGAGAGCGGGACATCCTTAATCGCTCCCACTCCATCATAAGGTGCCAGGACAACCGGAGCTCTGTCAAAACCCCAAGGACCACCGCGAAGAATCCGGTTGCGGTCAGTTGGATCCGTCAAGGTGAACAGAAATCGGTCTCCATGTTCCTGAGCAGTGTACCGTCCATTCAATCTCCATGCACGACGGAACATGCCCATGAACGATCTTTTGTTAAAAGCCCTAGCCGTCAGCAGCTTCCCCACCAGATACGTCTGCGAACGCCGCAAACCTTCGCCACGAGCTGGCCTCAGATCCACCGGTCTACGCACATCTGCCAGTCTAAGAGAGGCAGCCAGTCGGACAGCCATCTCATCCACCTCCTCCATACCGTCAAAACTGTGAAGTTTTCTAACTAGGGTTTTTTCCCTCTCTCTCTCGCGTCTAGCGGCTAGGTTATTTTTTAGTGCTGTCTAGTGAAGGTGCTTCACTTTTTATTCGCTTTGAAATGATTTCTCCTCACTCAGATTCTCCGTGATGAGATTTCTCTTCACCCAAATCTGCATTCAGAGGTTTCACTTCGAGGTATTTTTCTCAACCAGATTAATTTGCCTCTTTATTAAGTCATATCTTGACTAGGAACCGTTGTTAAAATTTTACGCCCCAACATAACCTCAAATATTTCATACTATATGTTTATCTGTGAATAACTGAGTTTTCTTTTTTCTATTTTTTCTATCAGATTTTACGTGTATTTCTTCATTTTATTGGAATATGACAGAACCCGCCTCGGATTTCCCTCTGAAATCCAAAGTAACCCTGTGGGGCCCACCTTCGAAGAAATTCTACCAAAAATTTGGTGGAACTTCCCCTTAAAATGGACTACCCAAAACCTGTAGAAAGACAATTAAACTTCTAAACAATCCATCCTTATTCTTCTAGAGCCACCCAGCTCCCCAAATTACAACATCTCCCATTTCACAAATGTTTGAACCAATATTTGGCAAGGCTCATGTGGCAAATAGGTGGGCCCAACCCACAAAGCGTAATTAATGACCGCCACTAATTAGCCGCGGCACATTAAAGATTTACAAAATTGATTCTCAAATTTATGGTAGAAGATAACGTGTTCGGAGAACCGTTACTGAGATCAAATACTCACAAGGCTTAATGAATGACCACGGACCCACAAGGCGTAATGAATTACCGTGGCTAATTAGCCGCGGCACATTAAAGAGTTTGATTGTCAGGATAAATGTTACCAAACCTTGGTTTAATTAACTTAGTAAGCAACCACGTGGTGTGGTGTGCTGGTCGAAAGACCTAGTCTGGAACCCGCAGGTTTAGCGTTCGAATCCCAGTTCCATCCTGTGGTCAGCAGATTTGAGGGACACTTTGGGTTTGTGCCTCTGCAGTGCAGTGGATTAGTCTGGTTTTCGCCGCAATGACGGTGCTAGTGCTGGGATACCACTGCATGGGTGTGTGGTTTCTTAGGACCAGATAATTTCCATTCAATAGGAAAAGTAACTTCATTCCACATAACTTTGTGAATTTACTGTGAATGGTTTTTCTGACTGGTGAGAAATCCAGTAGTAATACCTGGGATATTTGATATCCTTGTCTTAGGTTCTACTGTGGTACTCCTCAGTTTATAGTATAATCTGTATACTATTGCAAGTTCTTGCATATTTTCTTTTATTGTTATGCCATCTGCCTTGACTCTCAGTCTCAGACAGTAAACAACAGCTTTCAAGCTTGTTGAGAAGTCTAGGAAACATTTGAAATACGCCACTTGATTGCATAAAGATGCTTCAAGTGTTCCTAACTGACTGGCTTGAAAATTTGTTAGCCTATTGTCTTGTAAGACACATAGAACTGAACAGTTTATAACTTCTCGGGCAAGAAGTTTAATGCCGACTTGGACTGCTCCAATGTGCATAAATTGTTAATTTTTTGCCTTTGCTCTGGCAACTTCTTGAGGAGTGATCATTAAGAGATCAATTTCTCCTGTAGTGGATGGAGTTGTAAATTCCAATAATTTGAAATAATGGCTGTCCATCAAGTCAAACTTTCGTCTTTTATAGATTTGTTTGAATCTAATTTTGGAATTGTAGAGTTTTTCACCTCTTGTTCTATTTCATTGTATTCAAATTCTTCTGTATCTAGGAGTTGTACTCCTTTCTTTTTCCCAAAGATGCTCATCATCTTGACATCTCTTGCTACCAAGTGTTTTGGTTTTTCATATTTGATACTAATCAGACTAGTAGAAGGTTTTAGAAAAATCATGTTTGAAATAGGATTCTTCTCAGGTTTTTCTAATGGTTTGAATCCATTAGATTTCTTGGATTTAACTGGAGGCTTTTTCTTATCCTTCAGTAAACTTTTCATAGAATCCAGCATTTCTTGCTATTCATTGATTTTTTTGCCAACACTTGTTAGCTGTTCTTCTTCCCTTTTAGGAAGTTCTTTGATATAATCTAGTTTGTATTCCAATTTTTGTAATTGGAAAATTATATCTGGTACTTTTTCTAGATGATCTTAACATCTAGATAATTCTTTTATCAGATTCTGATGTTCCTCATCAGAAGATTTTAATAGAGAATTCAATTTCTGTAATATTAATTCAGACATTGTCCCCATTGGGGATTCCCTTTTGAGCATTTTCAGCAAGCTCTGATACCAGTGGAATGCGGATCTAACTGATGCTCAAATAATAAAGAGGTTTTTGTTCCTCTTCAAGATTATCTTTTTTTATTTTATTTTAAAGAGGGCCAGTACGGCTGCCCTTAAGCCTTGATCATTAATGAAACTTCATAATACATGGGGGGGACGTAACACCTGAACCCCAACTTACAATAAGCATAGGAAGAACATCTCGAGATTATAACAGGAGTCTCAATACAAAGTATGTATTCTGACATGCACCAATTAGCGAAGAGTGCACTTCTGGCTACTCTATTCTCTTTACAAAGGTGGTGACATACCGGAAAGTAAAAGCTTACTCGAAGTCATAATATACTACTAAGATCAGCTTTCCCACTATGTTGCCACCGGAAAACAAATCCGGTGACACTAAGTTTCATCTTACCACTAAGAGGCTGTGACCATTTGACAAAGCAAGAAACTCGCAGCCTAACTAGGGCAAACCAGGCACACAAGGTGTGCAGTCGGGGACAGAGCCCACGTCGCCCTACACTAAATTAGTAGGGACTTATTGCCGGCATAGAGCCACATATAATTATAATAACAAAACAACATAAATAAAAAATGTAGGAAACTTGGCCTAAATCAAAAGCCCAGACCCACTTAATTATTGAATAAAATATAAAGCAAGCCCACCATAGTAGGCCCAGTAGCCTAGGACCGGCCCAACCTCTCCCAACCCCAACAAGGTTGCTGCGCACGGCTACCCGCCACCAATATCGCCGGAACAGAACCTCAGCCTCCAGCAAGACGCATCGCTTCACCAAGACCTCACCACTGACTGACAGTACCGACTGGATCGCCCAAGATACCAATTTCAGATCGAAGTAGTGAAACATCCTCACGGCCACCATTAGCTTTCCACGACCCCGACGCCGGGGAACAAGCAACACATCCCTGTTTGTGAGCCCGAGATCGTCCCCACCCCACACTAGATCCCCTCCGCCGCACCACCCTTGCATTCGTCCTCCACCTCTGAGTAGATCGTAGACGCACCACCGCTTGCCGGTCTCTCTCCATAGGCGTTCCCCAATGCTGGTTCTGGCCCCAAAACCCCTGTCTCGATCCGGTGGACTCAGAGAACCAAATTGCCCGTCCGACGACGACGTCCCAAGGACGCACCGTCGGACGAGGCATTGAAATTAGATGGCTTTCTGCTCTAGGTTTTCTACTCCGACTTTCTTGGAGCTCTACTTGACAAGAAATGACAGGTTAAGAGTACAACTCTTCAAGAGTATCTTTGATATCTTGAATATTTTTCTCAACTTTGTAAATTCTTTTCTGGACTATAAAGATAATATCCCAATAGTCGGGAGTTTCTCTTTTAATTCTTGCTCTAAAATCTTTTAATTTTCTCAATTTTTCTCTTTCTTCTGCTAATTTTTTGCTAGTTCTGTTGCAGATAACAAGTAAATCTAATCTGGAAATGATTGAAATTATGAATAGTGAAACTAACTATTTACCTTCGAATATAGAGGATGCATTTTAACTGTAATTGCTATCTAAACAAATAATTTCCCGCCGACGCTTAATGGAGTTAAATCCCAATATATTCTTGGTGGCCAGGGGGGAGGAAGAGTTCTGACATGATCTCCCGGCACAGATTAGTCTCTGGACCTAGGAAGCCTTTGAGGAACCGTGTGATCTCGATAAAAAAAAATAATAATAATTTCAAGATATGGGCCCACCACTATCCATAAAATAAAAAAAATAAAAAAAAACTTAATACTATTGAAAGTAATAGACTAATAGTAAAATAGCAAAAAAGGAAAAAATGAGTACTAATGGTATAAAAGTAGGTGAGATGGGGTATAAAAGTAGGTGAGATGGGTAGTTGGGAAGGAAAAGAAAAAAGTTTTGTATGAAAGGGAATAAAAATAAGTTGGTGAGGTGTATGAGAATTATATTGATATTTTAGGGGCATTTCCCCTAAAAAGAAAGGCACCAAATGGCAATTCTCAGCTCTTCCCTTCTTTCTGGGCCCGGGTTGCGGACCCAACGGATTCACAGCCACTTTGAGCGGAGGGAATCAAACTAGGCTTGCCCACAAATTATAGATGGAGACAGAAAGAACTACCTTCAGCGGTAAAGAAGAAGGGAAACGGAGAGTTGTGATAGAGAGAGAATGAGCACCAGCATATTTTGAAAGATTTAAACATTCACTTCTCCTGCTTTGACTCACTTGTTTAACTTTGTACACTTGCCACATATGCCTGTTTGGGTTTTTGGTTGTTTTGCTTATCCTTCAGATTGCTATGTTTGGCCCTTGTAAGATACAGTTGTGTTAGTTTCCAGCTTTTTTGTTCTCTATGAATCTAAAGTTCTATACTAATAATTAGACTAGAATTGTATACATAGTATTTCTTAATTTTTTTCAATCTATTGAAATGATTTGTTGACTGTGAAAGCCAAAAGAATCCCCCGGAAGTTTCTTTTGGCTTTCTCCCTAAGAAACTACCTGACCAGGTGTTGTAGCAAGCTGCTTGTTGTCAAGCTGCTCAGTCTTAAAGTGGTTAAGAGGAATCTCACATTCTACTTGTGTCCTAATACAATGCCTAACTAGATTTTTTTCTTTCCATTTGACACTGCTCGAAACATCACAAAAGAAAAATGTACTCTGAAAGAAAAATGATATAGAAGACCCAACTTACCAAAACATCAAACCGCACAACATTCAACCAAGGCACTCTCCTGTTCTAAATATTCACTTGATCCCATGAACTTTGCAGTTGGAGATGCTGTTTTAATAGGTAACTCATAACTTTATTGTTCACTCTCTTGTTCTAATAGATAGTTTAGTTAAAAAAATAGTTTTTACTGATGGAGATACTCTAATACTTTTTAATACTAGACCATATTTTGACACAATAAACAGATACAAACTAAATGCTTTGGTCATCTCTCGTCACATTCAGGAAAGTTAACGAAGCAAACATTTTCACAAACACCTGGTGTGCATCGAAAACCAAAAGGTTACAGACAATAACATTTTCACAAAACATTTTCAACATCTGAATTACTTATTTGTTTCTCCTCTGCATCATCGAGAACAGCATTTACAGACAATAATGTTAACTTCAAGTTCTTTAGTAGAACCTCAGTGACTTTCTTTCCCTGGATGAAGTCCATAACCTCCCGAGAATACATCTTAGCAAATACTTCCTCAAGCAAAGCAGAGAGAAAAGCTCCACCCACAACCTCCAAAGCCATGGTTAAATTATTTGCGAAATGATTGAGAGTGGAGAGCTTCAGAGCATCAGCTGATACCGAGTGATTTGATGAAGTTGATATGAAACTGTTAATGAACGACCCATTAGTCAAAAGTTAATGGATAAATTATATAGAATACAAGGAGAGTCGATATCACCTTATCTTTCTGATTACTTTTGTTAAAGCAGATCCACTCAAAGATTCTGTAATGTGAAAAGCAAAGGAGAACAATAATTAATTAGCACATACTGGATGTATAACTTTTCCTTTAGGAAAAGGCCATAATCTCATTGGAAGTTGGTTTCACAGCTAGTCCTCTTTCTCAAATATCAGGAAGTTGATGGGAAACTGTTTAGGAAATGTGTTTCATGTGTAAGCAGAAAAGGCTGAGATAAAATCTGAGATTCAAAATATTTCATTCAGGAATTACAAGGCATATTTATTGCATTTAACTACAAGACTTAAGCCTTGTGAAACTTTAAGAAGCTAATTACTACATAACAAAAGCTACATGTTATAGCTTAAGTTGTATGAACTCCAATTAAAAAACAAACCATGATCAAGTAAAGTCAGTGGTAGTTCTCATTGAATTGGATTTATGGTAACCCTTATATATCTCAATTTCATAATACGTAGCTTTATTAAAAATTTCACCCGACATGATTGAGCATATGATCAGTACTCAAATAAAGCAATATTGACTACTCAGCGTCCTTTTTCTTTCTATCCACTATACTCGAATAAAGTTAACCATGAAAGTTATACATGTTGAGCTCACAACGACCCCATTTATAGAAAAAGCAAATACTCTAAAAATCCAACTTTTCAGTGCTCTTTTATATAATCTTTCCTATTCTTTCTCTTGCTGAAGCTAAGCTCCAGTAGAGGTATATTCAATTCTTATCACGTACCTCTCTTGTACAAGGAATGGCAGTATAAAACTCTTAGGTGTAGAAGTCTAATTTGATGCAGAATCTTCCAGAGAACAAGCAAACTATCCAATGCTTCAATTCATTTCTTTGTTGTATTAAAATGAAAAAGAAAGAAGAGCACAGTTGGTGATAACAGGAATTTTATATATTTAATTTTCTAATAGAAAAGCAGGTAAATCTTGCATTCCAAAGCCTCTCCCAACTGAGTATTGCAATCAACTTTGTATACTTAACGATGAACCATCCACCAAATCTAACCTCTGCTTTTAGACCAGAGACAATTGATGCTGTTTATTTCTGTTCCCTATGCTGATATCACCTGAACACCAATTAATTTATTTCTAATATTCAAGAGATAATATGAAAATCTACCATTAAATTGGTATAAGCCAATTTACTTTTGTGTGCACCATGCCAACAATTGTTTGTATCAACTAATCTACTTTTTTATGTAGTTTAAACTTATTATATAAGTTAACGGGAACTGCAGAATGATGTACTCTTCATCCCTGCTTCCATAAATTGCTGCCAAAACCATATGAGAGTAAATGTAATGGCATATAAGTGTAAGTACCTAAGAAAACTTTGGAAAGGAGGATTCACATAGACAATGTGTAGAACTGAAACTGGAAGTTTTCAATAAATTTTGTCACCTTTGGGAAGATTGAGACTCTTGAGAGGCTGTGGCAGCAAAATATCAAAATAATTAATGGCTTAGCTACAATGAACACAAATAGAAGCACAAGAATTTAAAAAGAACATATACCTATAGGTTACAACGAAGTTGGTGCTGAATGCCTGAATGTATTGCAATTACATATTTTTAATCACTTCTTCATATCTGTAAAGGATCTAACTTGGTCCACAGTGCCAAAATATTGAAAGCAAAAAGCTGTCAAAATTTTGACAAAGAGTGTTATACTATGAATACACATTTTGATACATAGGGATAACTGTCGTTTATATTTTAATATTCATGAGTACCTGGCCTGAAATGATTTGATTCTTGTAGATTGTAATCCATCTCATTTGACCAATGTGCAGCCAGGATGACTTGTGCATTGCCAGCAGACGTTTCCACACATCCTTTTTGTGAGATTTTTCGTTTCGTAGAAAACAAGAGCCTATGCAGACTCACCAAAATTCCTCTGAAGTGCAGTTCCATGAAAGAAGTACTAATTCAGAAACTGAAAATTGAATGATATAATTGTCTAGAGGAAAAAAAAATCAAAAGTTATCGAGTAATCACTGATGCAAGTGCAAAAGAAATTAAAGTTAAAGCAACCTAGTTCACCAGCATTGGGAATTCTTCAATCCAACATTTATTAGGTGGAATCATCAACTGAGGAATGATAAGGAACATGAGGCCTATACAAGGAGTTTAAGTCAAGAAAATAATGTTGCATTGAAACGAACACATGCATTAAGATCAGAGGTAAATCCAATTGAGAGGGCAATTTTCTATTTAAGCCCTATATAAGAATAGAACTGAATAATTACCAATGCACATCATATAAGTTCGATTGATGAGTATGTCCTCGATGTGAGCAATCTTGGACCAATATTCCCCTGTTTCCCTCTGGCATCGTTGTTCTAGCAAAGCCAACCTACTGATCTCCAGAAAAGAAAGAGAAGCAGGTAGCCCATCTGGCAAGCACTGCAGCTACTGCCAATATGCAACTGTTTAAGAGAGGTGAGCTGTCTAAACCCCTTCCCAGTTCCCCTCATTGAAGTAAAACCAAAAATTAATAAAATTGGATTTCTCATTTCTGAGTCCAACCCTTGATGGTCTTGAACAAGAAAGAAACAGAAAACTAACTACTTTCAAGTACCAAAACCATATTTTGAGCAATGTGTTGGGATTGTTAACAGAGTACGCAGCAATATAGAAAATAAAGAGCAATAAAGAGACACCAAATTTAACGTGGAAACCCTTTAAGGTGAAGGGAAAAAACCACGGGACAAATCTCCGAAAAACTTCCACTATGAAAATGGGATTACAATCACCAATCTCTCTAGAACACTAGAGGAAAAACTCTCAAGAGAAACACTCTTGGATACACTCTCACAAGGATATTGTAAAAGCAGGATTTTCTTTCTCTCCTTTTACAACTCTCTGTCTCTAGCTCTCTCTATCTTTTCTCTCTCTCTATTCTGCCGAATTTGGGAATGATAGGAACTTCTTTGTTTCTCTTTCTCCAGCTCCTTATGAAGGATTGTGAAAGGAATCACAAGGTGCCGGCAGCACACCTTCTTTTCTGCCATGAAACTTGCTTTCTTTTGTTCTTTTCTGCCACATGCTTGCTTTTCTCTTTCCTTTCGCTCAGACAACATGTCTCTTTCTTCTTTTTCTTTTCTCTAAAGTCCAACCTATAATGAGCATATGTCCAACATAATTAAATGCCTAGCATGATTACATCTAATAATTATATCTATCATAGCATGAGGAGGGAATCAGCCAACACAATGAAGATGTACAAACTCAATGATTTGGTTCATCGGTCATGGGATGCAGAAAGTTAGAGCAAGTCCACCCGTAGTCAAGAAATGTCAAGGTCGAGAAGTCAAGAATTCGACCAGTCAAGTTACTATTCACTGCCACTGGACATGGGTTTGCACCCGTTGTTTTTTTGCCCGGTCAACACTGTTCACACTTTTCACTGTTCACGCAAAAATAATGTTCATCAGTGGTATTTAAATGCACTGTTCACTTTACTGTTCATTAAAATACTGTTCATCTGCGCCACGCGTCAGGCTGCTGTCCCTCACTTCCCAAGCAGGCGCGTCTCCTTCTCCCCTGTGTTGCTGACGTCCCCCACGTTGTGTTTGCAGCCTTCCTTCTCCATGAGCTCGTCTCTTTCTTGCCTGGGCATGAAAATAGTCATTCCCATGACTATTTTCTTGGCTGTAGTCAGGAAGGAGTGATTCTTGCCCAGGCAAGCTTCCACCGGTGGAAGAGAAGATTTTGCAAAGAAAGTCACCTAGTCAGCTTTTTCATGACTATAACCAGGCAAGGGCAAACCAGTGCACTTGCTCTTAATGAAGCATGCATTTCCACAAACAGCTGGTAAGCATAAATATAGTTCATCTCTGAAACCCTTATCTACTCAAACACAATAAGGTAGAGATATTCGATACCTCCGGCACTTGCCTCGATACCCAATTGCTTTTTAGCCTCAGCTGGACATTGGAAATCGGATGAAGGCTTGTTTGTGTTGCATATTTTTTCATAAGTTGAGTGATCGACGTGAGGGAATGGAAGGAAGATAAGCTTGACCTCGAGGGAATGGAATGGAAGGAAAATGTAAACTCAGTACTGAAATAAATTTTCAGCTGAAATTGGAAACGAAGGAGACGGAACGAATGAGAGTTGTGCTTCATCATTAGTGGGAACATGCAGTTAAGAACTTGAAACCATAGAAGTGTAGATTCGAAAATTCATCCTATCTGCCCAAAATAAAAAAAAGAATATATTTCAAAAAAGCAAAAAAGCGAAAACATGCAAGACACTAACTTACATGTTCAATCGTCTCACTTTTTTGGTCTCAGAATAACTTACATTAAGTGACTTGGATATTGGTTATTTGAATAATCGATATTTTGGAGATCAGAAGTCTAAATTTCACTAATATTATAAGATGAATGGGGTAAGGGATCGTTTTTACTCAAAAAAAAAAAAAAAAAAAAGTTTTAAACCACAAAGAAGAAAACTGAAATATGAAAAAGAAGAGCTCTAGACCAATGTTCATACGACCAGTTTCATCTTTCAGATTCAAGAATCAGGGGTCGAGGTTTGTATGTGTTCTTTAATTGGAATATTTTGGTTATGTAATTCAATTTTGGGTGATATTCTTCATTTTGTTTTAATAAAATATTTTATTAGTGTAAAACAATCACTGGAGAAAGCTTTATCCAAATCCAGTCCCAGCTTAGAGTGGTAGCACACTTTGTCACTATTTTTGTACAAAAAATATATATATTTTATTATTATTTTATGAAGTATCATTATAAAAATTTAATATTATCATTTAAAATTTAAAAATATTCATTATTATAAACGGATCAGATCAACGGACTGAGTCTGTTAATCCATCGAATACGGATTTGGATTGAGTTATCAATGATACGCCAGGTTATTGGATCGGATAAGGTATAAATTTTTTATTACTAAATGGATTTGGATTTAGATCAATCCACTCCAAATCTAATCCACGTACATATTCCTTTATAGGGAAAATGTCCATTTGCCCAAATCTAATCCACCAGTTATCATTGTTAATAAGTGACAGGACCCGCCCCAGATTTCACCCTGAAATCCAAAGTGGCTCTGCAGGACCCACTTTAAAAGAAATTCTATCAAAAAAATTGGCAAAACTTTCCCTAAAAATGGATTACCTAAAACCTGTAGAAAGATATTTACACTTCTAAACCATTCATCCTTATTCTCCTGGAGCCACCATGCTCCCGAAATCTCAACATATCCCATTTCACAAGTACAAATCTCAACCTAATAACATTCATCCCACAGGTTATTAGAGCAATTTTCATATAAAAAGTAAACAAGGAAAACATGGATAAAATGGATACGCGGAAGCTGTGCTGTTGGCTATGCCTCAACTCTATGCACGCTTGATCTCAACTAATCTAGGCTGCAAACTGGGCATTTGAAACCGAAGGGCCCAGGGGAAAGTAATTGAAAAACACGTTAGTGTGAGTGGACAAAAATAAATAATCAAGATAATTTAAATGAAGCAAACTTGAATACTTTCCCTCGTATTTAATCTAATAAAATGTCGATGCATGCAACGTTTGTAAAACATATTTCTTTAAACTCAAAATCTCGTGAAAACATACCAGCCCCACTGGTTAAGAGAAATCGGACTCGCCCCGCTAGTCAAGTAAGAATAGGATATGAGGAAGAAATATCACCATACGGGTAAAGGAGCCCCTTAGGCTCTACCCTCGACCGCCACTCACACATAGATTGTGTGAGGATGAGAACTAATAACCTCGACTGCCACTCACACACACAGAGTATGTGAGGAGGAGAACTAATAACCTCGACTGCCACTTATGTGAGGAGATCGAAGAACCAATCACCTCAACTGCCACCCACACACACAAAGTATGTGAGGAGGAGAACTAATAGAATGACCCCGACATGGTGAAGAAAACATTCAAATCCAGTAAATCCATAAATCCATAAGATTTCCCCAATTCCTCACTAGAAAACAAATATATTCCAATGACATGGCCCTGCACGCCAAAACATTCTCGAAAACATAAACTAATAGGCGAGAAATAATAAATATAACAATCCTTAAAACCTCAAGTCCGATAATATGGCAGAAATCTCAAAATCGACGAATAAAATATATTACTAAATTCCAGAAAAAACCTTGGAAAATAATTAGTCAAGAATTACATAAATCATGATTTCAATTAAAATCAAATATTGGAGATAAACTATCGAAAACATAAACAAATAGGCGAGAAATAATAAATATAACAATCCTTCAAAAAACCTCAAGTCCAATAATATGGCAGAAATCTCAAAATCGATGAATAAAATATATTACTAAATTCTAGAATTCACCTTGAAAAATAATTCGTCAAGAATTACATAAATCATGATTTCAATTAAAATCATATATCGGAGATAAATTATCAAAGGCTCAAAATCCATTTCTGAAACATAATTGAAATAAATCATAATTAATCTCTGAAAATTAAATCATATTCCAGAAAATAAATCATAACTTCAAATCCAAGCATAATAAATTCGTATCCAAAATTCATATGGAAAGAAAATGCCAAAATTATAATCCAAAGCAAAATGTTATGCTCGATAAATAAATTATTATTTCAGGAAATATAATTGCATGCATCATTCTTTGAAAATAAAAGTCCACTCACAGTACTATTTAGGTGAGCACGCATATGAGTTTTTTCGTCGAGTGGTAACTCGGTATAGCGCCCTGTACACCATTATATTCCGTGAATAACAATTCAGCAATTAAATACGATTCCAAAATCAATCCTCTTAAGTCAACATCTCCATTTCCTTCTCCGATTCAACCCAAACATTACCACTAACACCATTTCATTAATTTACAAGTTCTAGGGGAGATTCGAGAGAAATCCGACGGTCGGATTCTTGTAAATTGATAATCGAAATTCTAAATTTTCAGAAATTCATAATCGATTAAAAACTTCTCCAATCTTCACCAAATTCACATATAAAAGCTCTAGATCAGATATAGGGTTTAACTAGCTAAAAATAGAAGTTAAATCACTGTTCTACACGCTGCCACGTGCCTCCTACATTGGCGGCACGTGGGTCCACGCGCCACCAGCCACCAGCTCCGATGGCTACCAAATTTTGGCAGCAGCCCCATCTCAACCTCCTTAACACTTCTCTCAACTACCACCAAGCTAGAAACCAACTAGAACTACCTCAACAATTATGAATACAGTAAACTCCGATAATGAACAGTGAGAAAATTCAAACCTTCAATTCTTCCTCCATGCTTCAAATCGCTGCCAAATACTTGGTGTCACGCCCCAAATTTAGAATAACAAATTCAAATCCGAAACATGAATACGACTAAAACAAATAATATCCTGACATTTTTTTATATATAAACCAACATCACACAAACCAAAATACAAACCTCGTAGCAAACTATCACTCAAGCCAATTATTAGAATCCCAACAAAGATAAAATGTTAAGTCCGAAAGAGTCTACAACACACCAAAATAGACCAAGTGCTGACTTCAACCCCGCTGCCCTACTATGCACTCTCTCCACCCTGATTATTCTGACCTGCAGGATTATCCGCTACACCGTTTGAATAGTGTACAGGGATTGCAATAACACCAAACCCGGTAAGCTTTCTGAAAGGTCATGTGAGTAAATAAGAAATGAACGATTGATTTAATAAATCACAATTCTTTTAACTCAAGTAAACAACCAACAATCTCAACATCCACAAAGAAAACGTCAAACTAACTCACGGGAAAACAACAAGGAATACACTCCCACAATCTCCTAACCACAAATATCACCACTTTGGTCCCATCCCACAACACGTTAGAGCTCTAACTACGTCGTACCTGTCACCTTGGCCTAGGTTCAGGTAACAACATATTCCCAAGTTAACTTAATAACCCTCAAACTTTGGACCTCCCTGTCCTCAGAACAATATACTTCGGTTAACATTTAACCGTCGAACTTTTGACCTTTTCCCTGTCCTCAGAACACATACACTCCGGTTATCATTAAACCGAAGAACCTTAGACCATTTGGTCCTCAGAACGCTATATTCTCTACTTTCTATTCAACTCACAAGGTCAACATGCTTATCACAAACATTCATCAATCATCATTATCACAATTAATCATGGCAATTGCACAAACAATATCATATCATAACAAGCTATCACAATTCCACACACACCTCAATGTCACACCATTCCATATATAATCACGTATTCACATATATATATATATATATATATATATATATATATATATATACGTAATCATCCACTCAGGAATGACCACTAATACCAACTATAGTTCACACGGAGTAAAAACCAAGAAATTCATTTTTTTTATATACTTTAAAACTCATTCCTTAAAACCATTTTTCACGCATAGCAACTAATTGTGCAATAAGGAAATTCGGTTCGTAAATGAACCATGTGAGATTTACTCACCTCCAATCCCGCTGCGTCTTCTCAACAGCTTAAAATACGGTTCACAAACGTCCGCCAACTCAAACCGTCAATCACCTAACCAAATACGATAATTAACTTCATGTACAATTTAAAAACGCACTTATATGACCATCCAACGGTCGGATCTTCACCCGTGACCACACAAAGTCTTCGGGACAGTCCTACGATCATTATATCAAAACTATAAGTCTACTGGACGGTCTGAATCTTCATAGATCACAAATCGAATGATAGAAATCGAATGAAATCGTAAAATTCATAACTAAATCATACGATGTCCAAAATTCACTTGCTATATATCAAAATGATTGTATGAACACGTAGAACATAAAAATGGGCAGAAACTGCCCTTGGGACCCCCGGAGGTGGCCGGAAAAGGCCATCGGAATTAGGGACAGATCCGCCGCAGACCACAGCCAATGGTGTCAGGGCCGGGCTTTTCCTCTTGGTTTAATCATTTTGAGCAACTTTCATAACTATCATGAAGTCAGAAAATGAGTGGAAGTGGTCAAAAATTACCAAAACAGTCCGATTTGGCCAGAAAATCTGCAGAAAACTACAAAGCCTCCGACAAGCTTAAAATCGATCACTTCAGGTTCTTTCCTTCTTGGTTCTTGTCTAGCAACTCAAGGTGAGTTCAAAAAGCCAAGAACATCGAGTTTTGGTGGCCGGTAGCTCAAGATATTCACTTCGCACTCAAAACGGCCGGAAATGGAAACAACCTTCCTGCCGCCGCTACAAGCCGTGCCACGGCTCAAGGCTTCCACTGTCAACTTCGCAAGGTCAGGACGAAGCCGTGGGAGGTGGTTTAGTATGGTTTGGTGGCCGGAGGAGGGAGAACGGAGCCAGAGACTCCTTGCTCTGTTTTCCGCTCAGGCTCGAGAGAGAGAGAGAGAGAGAGAGAGAGAGAGAGAGAGAGAGAGAGAGAGAGAGAGAGAGAGAGAGAGAGAGAGAAAAAAA
>BDJD01002634.1:21404-45427 GCA_002564525.1 Rosa multiflora | reverse complement strand
AGCCTCCATCGTCCACCTTGAAGACTTGCTTCCAAGATTCAAGATTCCAACGTTCAAGCTCTCCATCTCCATCTCCCCTCATGGTGTAATTCATTCTTTTTCCTTGTAATGATATTTTGTTTTCCTTGTTTGAATTCATATGAACTTGTTTCTAGTTAACAATAATGTTTAGGGTAAAGTTTAAACCCAACTTCTATGTTTAAATAAAGTTTTCGAATTCCATAATTGTGATTCTAAGTTGCTTATGTGAGTTTGTTCGATTGAATTTGCTTGATAGAAAACTTTTATATGTTTATCTTATTTGGGTCGACACTTATAGGATCTGCATGTAATTGGTGCTAGGTTTAAGAACATGAAATCGACTTTTCGTTTTGTGTAAACTTGAATCAAAGTAGGATTGCAATTAGGTGAACTTATTCATACTAAGTTGTACACTTGAGTTGATAGCCTTTCTATGTGTTTCATGCGTTGAACATGTCATGATTGACTAGCTTTCTAGGGCTTGATTACATGTTTGATAGGATTAGTCTATGTGCTTTCACTTAGATTAATTAGCATTGAAAAGTAAAATATGGGAAATCGTTTGCTTTCGAATGTTTCACATGATCAACTCCTTTCACATGACTTGGAAGAACAATGTAGGGTTAATTCGAATTCAATGATAAACTTGGGTTTAATCTTTGTTTCTTATGTTTCATTCTTGTACATGTGTTTTTATATTTTCTTTATTTTAATTTTCAATTCTATAATTCTTAAAAAAAAAACCCCTTATTTTTGTTCACTTGTATATATTTATTCTTTATTTTATTTCTGTAAATAATACTTTTCTTTATTTGTTACACAATTATAGGTGTACCCTCAATCCCCGGAATAGAACGATCCCTACTTACTTATATTACTAACGATATTTTCAGGGTTAAATTGCGCGCTTCCCAACAGCGCATCATTTGTCCCCTCTATGTCTCATCTTGATCCCCGCTAAAGTGACGAGACCACACATATCTGTTGCAAACGTGCCTACAAGGATAGACGTCCCTACGAGAGGACATAGCACCATCCTATAAGGAGGTAGGCATGGCACCAACACCATAGAGAGTGGCACTCTGGCGTCACAGGCTATGATTCCAGCTAGGATGAGTGGGAAGCCTGTGAGTTCGAATGATACTTTGGCACAACTTGATCATTTGGTCATCGACACTCAAAATCCGTCTCATGAGAATGTTCTGGATTAAGGTTATTGTTGGGGGACGCCTCAACGACATAACTTATTCATGAGAATATAGAGCTATCTGAAAATTACACTAGTGTACATGAGACATAGGATCGAAACTCCATAATTTTTTATGATGTATTTGCTCATTTTGTTGCGTATGAGTTTGTTGAGTTCGATGATATAGAACCACGTTCTATTAATAAATGATGAATGCCAACATAGAGAAAATTGGCCTACATGGAACGATGCGATCCAGGTTGAGTTGGATTCTCAAACGAAGATGAAGGTTTTTCGAGCCAGTGATGCCAACACATCCTAACATAAAATCTGTTATCTAATGGGACTTCATTAGAAAGTGTGATGAGAAAAAGATATGGTAGTCTCGCCTCATGGTGCAAAACTTCTCACAAAACGCCTTGGAATCAACTACGAGGAGACATATTCTCTTTTAATGGATGTCATTACACTCCACTACCTTGTCAGTTTGGTAGTTTCTGAATAACTAAACATGCAGCTAATGAATGTGGTTACTACATATCTTTTTGGGGATTTAGATATGGAATAGACAAGAAGATCCATGATGGACTTCATTTAGTCAAGTCAAGTGGCTCTAGACGATGGAGCGCTTTTGCAATTAGGTTGAAACGCTTACTAAGTGACTACTTGATTGGGAAGGGATATGCCCGCCCGTTTCTATGACATTGTTTTAGATTCTATCGCGGTTCATGTTGGTCACATGATCTTTATTGAAAGTCCTTAAGGAGTTAAGGGAAACCGCTGAACACTTGAAATCCAAGTTTGAGATGAATGATCTTGGGAGAGCAGAGTTTTCTCTCGGTTTGGAACTTGAGTGCCGTGTTGATGGATGCTTAGGTGTTTTGACAAGGTCAAGGCTTCAAGCACGCCCATGATCTTCTGTAGTCTTGATTCTAGAAAATATCCTCTTCATTTGAATGATGATGACGAAGATGTGCTTAAGGCAGAAGTACCCTACTTGAGTACAATAGGTCCATTATAGTACTTAGCTCAATGCACAAGATATGACATCTCATTTGCAGTGAACTTGTTAGATAGGTATAGTTCTGCGCCAACGTGAAGCCATTAGACTGGTGTAAACGATATCTTTTGACACCTGAGATGTTCGATTGATATGAGCTCATTCGATCCCTGCAAAAAGATGATGGATTAGGACCCAACACCCACCAGGAACACACCAACACTAGCTGGCGTCCTGTATCCCCATTCCAAAATGACATTAGTGCTTTGGAAGGTTTTGTTGGTGCTAGGTATCTCTTTGACCCACATAAAGGTTGTTCAACTGGTTGTGTTTTCACTATGAGTAAGACCGCGATATTTTGGAGGTCTACAAAACAGATCCTAGTCACTACTTCTTCGAATCATGTAGAGATTATTGCTCATCACGAAGCGGTTCATGAATGTATATTGATTAGATCCATAATTAAACATGTTCGAAGCAATTGTGGTTTGAAATCTGCCACAAATGAGCCTACGAGCATTTATAGGATAATGTTACTTGAATTGAATGAATGAAGCAAGGCTACATCAAAGGCGATAACACCAAGCAAAATCAATAACAACAGACTCTCCTCAAGATCAAATTGAACCAGGTTCGATCTGAGAACAATGTGGCAGACTTGTTCACTAAGTCATTACCTAAATCCACTTTTGAGAAACATGTTAATAGCATCAGTTTGTAGAAGTTATCCAAACTCCCATGATCTTAGTCATTCGAGGTAGATGCAGACATCAACGGGATATGTATGTATGTTTGGTCTCGAAAAGTGAAAGGTGTGTTGTATTCTTTTTCTCCTTCGACCAAAGTTATTTTTGTCGCACTAGGTTTTTGTTACTTAACAAGGTTTTTTACGAGACAACGAGAGGAGCACCACGTTTGACCAACACAAGCAAGACTGTTTAAGGACATCTAATTTAAGTGTCTGGCGCAAACACTAGTGACTTGTCCATATTGTAATAGAGTTAGTCTTATAGATATCTTTGGAGATATCCTAATGATTGTACGATTCAGTTTCCTTGTAAGACTTATATTCTCTGCTTGTAATCCTCTATATAAAGAGACTCCTATTATCAATGAAAGCGCAGATTATTCTCTCCCAATTTCTGACTTCCTAAAACCGTTATGTATTTAGCTTTCCTTACAAAAGATTTGGATTTTAGAAAATTAGTGTACTTATTAGTTATTTTCAACTTGGGTAATATAATTTTTCAATAATTCAAATATTTGTAGAGTGAACTAAGAAAATGGTAGGGTGACAATAGCAACACCCTAATTGATACATTGCTTAATTACTATCCTTGTTTTCTAACATTGCCAACAAAACTTGCAGAGTTGAGAGGGAATAATCTCTCTTGTACAATTTCCTGAAACAGGGGAGGGATTGTGATTAAGCTATCCAAAGGAAGTTGGAGAATTTCGGAGTGGTGACATTAAAAATTTAGAAACACTTTTAAAGATTTAAAATTTAGTTTCTACTAAATTTGACCACAACACTATTTGAATGCAAACGAGTATTACAAGCAAGGATTTGCGTAGGACTCATTGAGTTCCCAACCGCCCTCTATGCGAGCGGTGTGAGCAGTCTCTGGCTGATCTTGGCCCAATATTAGTTCCCACTTATCTAGATTTCTTTCAGAGCGCATGAGACCTCCGAGTGTTTTCGCAACTAAAGGACTGCCTTTACATTTCCTAACAATTTGTCTTCGAATCACTTCAGGATTTGAATGTGCAGTGGTACCTGCGTTTTCAAATGCGTGCTTCACAAACAACAACCAGCAATCTTCATCGGATATTTCCATTAGATAATGAGCAGGAAGAGTACCCATCATGGATGCAATGTGTTTGTCCCGTGTAGTGACGATGATCTTACTTTGACATGCTTCATTCTCAAAGGGACGCCTTAATAAATCCCAAGAAATGTAACTTACGTCCCAGACATCATCAATGACCAAGAGAAACCTCGTTCCCGTTAATACCTCCTTGAGCTTAATCTGCAGCAGATTAAGGTCCTCAATATCACACCTTTGTGAAGTGATTGACCCATAAATTGTTTGTGTAATTCCAACAATATCAAAATCTTTTGAAACCCAAATCCATGCTTGGAGGTCAAAATGGTTCTTCACTCTAATATCATTGTTTACAGACCGAGCAAGCTCTGTCTTCCCAATCCCAGTCCTGCCCAGAATTGGAATCACCCTTACACGATTTGAGGTGGATGTCGACGCATCGTCTGATAATAGTAACTTGACAATGATCTCCTTGTCTTCGTCCCTTCCATACAACACACCACAGTCCTCTTGCAAAGATGTTGTGGGTAAGCTTTCTTCTAGACCAAATGTCAACTCATCTCTCAAACCAAGCACTTTCTTTTCATCTACAATGTACTCTAAGTTATCAAGAATATCAAGTATCTTGGGCTTAAGACTTTCGTCAAATTCATCACTAGAATCGATCAAGTTTTGTACCTCACTTGTGCCGCTGCTCCCAAATTCAGCTTCTTCCAGCATGCGTCGCAGAGCTTCGGAGCCTATCTCATTGAGCAAGCTGTCTGCTTCATTAAGAGCATCTTTAAGCTCACCAAGCCATGCCCTCACCGCTTTGTTTCTGGTCTGCTTCTCTTCAGCATCACCTAGCCCTGCATTAGCTGAAAGTAACATCTGTTTCAACTTCCTGATCAACCCAACATTATTGACTTTCTTTCCACGGATGAAGGCAACAACGCGGCGGGAAGCGAGTCTATCAACCAGAACAGTAAGAACAGCTCCAAACGCCACTTCCAAAGCCATGAATTAATTCCTGGTTTACTAAAACATAGAGAGAAGAAAGTGCAAAACAGAGAACAGATTGTTTTATTGATGCACACACGATACTCTATAGCTTCTTGGTAGTCTAACTAAAGCACGAGAAAGCTCTTTACCACCTGTTACTTATATATACATCTGTGCAATCCTCAGATAAAAAGCTCCAAACTAGTTTTGGCTTCTTTGCAAGGACTGCTGCTGTGGGTTTGAATTTTCCTGCGTAATTTGCTAAACTGATTTCGATTATTGCAAGAGGTATGAACTTTCCATGAAACTAGGTCCCTATCTTTTATTTATAATATCCGGCGTTACTATCATAGCCTTATTAAGTTAATCATAGTAGGCAAGCAGTCGCTCCAATTAGAGAAACTTAAACCATATAAAGTAATATATCCACTAAAGCAAAAGCCAGATCCAAAATCTTGGTAATTGTTACACTTTTAATTTCCTTTTTCCTTCCGTATATTTCTTAATGACAATGTCTGTGCAAAAAAATAAACAATAGAAAATAGATGATTACAAAGAATCTACAATCTCAAAAATTGCTAATAGTTTGAACGATTTGGATCAAGTGAGTATCTGATCTGCAAAATTAAGATTGAAAAATCAAAAATATTTGTCATTCATGAATTAGAACTCGTATTGCCCTTTAAAAGTCAAATACAAGCCTTAATCAATGTGAATTGAATTACGCCACCCTACGTCTAGTTATGCAACAACTATATATGGTCATTTGGCAGGCACCTATGGATACATTGCACCAGGTAATATTGAAGGACCTCAATTCACTAGAATAATAATAAAAAAATATTCTTAGACAACCAGCGAGCCCTAGGGTTTGAGTAGAAGGCGGCAGTGTCCGACCGTGTTCAAGCAGACGGCGGCGAAGACCTGTTTTCTGGTATTGTCTGAGTGGTTTTCTCTCCTCGGTTTCTTCCTAGGCGTGGAGATCGGTAAGAAAAGGTTTGTATTTTTGAATCGGCGAAGGTTGATCTTTGAATCGGTGACGGTTGATCGGTGTTCGGATTGGTCGACCTGGGTTATAGGTTCAAGGATCGACCTTGGATTGCTCCCCATCAAAGTGGTGTCGCCGTCTCAGGCTGCATCTCATCGGAACTGAAATCTGGTCAGGGGGTGTTTTGAGGTCGACGTTGATCTCCAAATTTGTGGTGTTTGTTGGCTGATCTAAGGAATGGATGCAAGGATGGTTTCCTGGGTCGGACGTCCCCCGGACTGGGTGGAGGCGGCGCGGTCGGCTGGCAGCGGGGTGGTGCTCTGGCCAGCATTTTTGTCTGGGCTTGGGCCTCTGGGCCTGGGCCTAGACCGTATGGCCTTAATCTCTGGGTCCATTTGAGTAGGTCTAATTCTTTTCAGAATTGGACTACGTTGGAGGGTGCCTTGACACCCTCATTCATTAGTCATTACTTAGTGCTTTAGGCTGGCCTGGCCCGAGAGTTTTGACCTCCTTGGGTGATGTTGGGCCTTTCTGGTCTCTAAAGCACCAATCGCAATTTGGATTATGGTTCTACGGAATTGGTAATTATCTCGAGTTGGACTGGAGAAAGCGGCTTATGGATGAGGAATTGACTCTTATTTGTTTGCTGGGAAGTAGCGTTCTATTTCGTACCACAATTGCGTGATTGGCGGATGGTTGGCTAGAAGATGATTTTGCCTCAGAAGACATGGAGTTGTGCTTTGTTTATGAGTCCGCTTTAAAAGTGGGCTCCATTTGACTTGTAATGAGTTTGCAGTACTTAGATAGGAGTTTGGTTGTTACCCCGCCATTTTTCTGTCTGGTAAGGGTATGTAGACTCTGCCTTTTCAGCTGGTCATCTATGATATGAACCTTCTATTCAAAAAAAAAAAAACTATATACGGTCATTTGAGGTCAATGACTGTAGAATTTAGCTATGAAAATGTATTTATGATTCTCATCAAATTAATCAGTTGAGTTGCTCAATTCATCACAAGGACTAGGTTAGTATTTTAGTTTATCCGAATATTATTGAGCTCAGCTGCTAGGATAAAGCTAATTTGAAAAATGAGTTTCAGTTTTGTTTCTGTCTTCACTTTGGAAGTTACTTGGATAATAATGTCTAGTAAAACAAATAGATACGTTGCAAAGAGATAAGAATTGAAAAACAATACTAACAAGAAGAAAGACAAGGATGAGTCGTTTTCATATTCCAGAAAAGCTTAGGAAATTCACCAAATACATCATTCTCAAAAAAACAGCAACACGTCGTCCTCCGTCTGATGCCTAAATTAGTATAATTGTCATGTTCATCAGATATTCCAATTTCTTAATGCATAATTGACAATATTTAAAGTGGAATTTCGTGTGCTAGGTTCCTAACTGGACAGGCCTCATGGATTTAATAGTCTTTCTCTGAATTTTTTATAAGGCTGATAAAAAAAAAAAAGGAAGTTGACATACAAGTGCTTGCAATGACTGAGAATGTCAAGACCAGGTTCACCACTATCAGAGACTGGGATGGGTCCTTCAAGGTTGTTGTCAGCTAGATCCAGCCAATATAGTCTAGACAGACTACCAATAGAAGATGGTATCCTCCCAGAGTTCAGAGACCTGTGGTTTCAAAAACAAAAAGAGCAAATAAAGCACCAAATATTTGAAAATTTCAGATAGATGAGCAGATATAGCAAATCGTGTCATTTACAGCATCCAAGATAACATCCATAAGAATGTTCATCTTTCAGCTGAGCTGTAAAACATTTATGAAGGAATACAAAATTCTTACATATATACTAGCTCCTGTAGGGACCTACAGTAGGAGGGATGAGACCAGAGAAGCTGCAACCAACCAGAATTCTGCAGAATAGTGTTTCCCTACATTTTACAATGGCATTGTAGTTTCAACAGTTGGCCTCCAAGTAAAATAGTATTTCCCTACATGTTAGATAGCTTCTTCAAACTCCCAATTTCTGCTGGGAGTGGTCCTGTCAGGCCCTTGTTGTAAGATAGATCCCTAGATGAAGAGAAACATGAAAGAAGAATTAGAATACTTATCCAATTGCTCAAGATTTTGCTCTATCTAGTTATAAAACTTGGTAGAAAATTGGTTCTTCAATTTTTTATGATGATACAAGTAACATTGCAAGTTCATCAAGCCTTGAGAGTGTGTAGCAAATCTTATGACATCTGCATTATGCCGACTAACAAATAGTTTTGACTCACCTGGAAGTTTCTATCTCAGCAGTGGAATCATCTGATTAGAGAATTACAAAGCACCAGGAGCCTATACAAGAATTCAAATGTAGAGGTCAAAACAATGATGATGTATAGAAATGAACAAATGCATTGAGAAACAGAGGAAATTGGCTAACCCTACAGTTTATAAGAAGCAGTTGAGAGGAGAATTTACTAACTAAACCGTACCAGAACAGAGAATTATTCGATAATTACCGTTGCATATCATATAGACTCGTAATTGATAGAAATGGTCTTGATGTGAGCAATCTTGGGCCAATCTTCCCCTGTCTCTCTCTGACAACGTTGTTCTAGAAAAGGACAATGATAGATGTCCAGATGAGAAAGAGAAGTGGGTAGCCCTTCATCTGGCAAGCACCGGAGTTCAGGGCACTCGTGAATTGACAACTCTTTAAGAGAGGTGAGTTGTCTAAACCCCTTGCCGTCCAGCTTCAAAATACTGTAGATGCGGAGTCCTTCGAGAGTGGTGGGCAGCAGCCCCTCGTCTGGAAATGGATCTACAACTTGTTCACATCCCTCAAAGTCGACCCACAAGACTTTGAGAGAGGTGAGTGTTGGTAGACCCCACTGCATACGGTTTCCAATGAGGAGTTTCTTGCAAGACACGATGCGCAAGACTTCCAACTTAGACGGCAATCCCCCTTCGGGAAATGATTCCAATTCTGGACAATCAGATAGTTCCAAGTAGCTGAGAGATGGGAGAAGGTTGTGCATGTGTTGTGGCAATGACCTCAGTTTCGGACATTTTTGGACAAGTAAGGTCTTCAAATTGGGCGCATCGGGAAAACAAACAAAATTGGGGCATGAAATTATTTCAAGTCGGACAAGGGAGAGGAGTGAAGGGTAATTAAGAGATTCTACATTCACATCCTTCCATTTGAGGCTTTCAAGCTTTGGGAAGCAGGCTGACGTGAATGCCCCGGTTACCTCGGGACAAGATTTCAGACGAAGCTCACGAAGATTTGGAAAAGGCTTGGAACCCCAAGTCACCACTCCATTAATTAATCCTTCAATCTCAAGCACTTGGAGGGAGGGTAGCTGCTCAACTGATGGCAAGGACAAACAATTTCCACAATCCAGAAGTTGAAGACGAACCAGATTAGATAAACTAGAATGATCTTCCAACCAACCTGGAAATCTTGTGCCCCCATAAGATTGAATCTTGAGTTTTTTTAGGTTTGTATGAGGTTGGAGGTTCTCCAGCACATCTCTCTGTTTTTGTTTATCGTCGGTGTCATCAGCAGACTTGCCTCCCCATTCCAAAACTAATTCATCCAGATGCTTATTCTTTCTCATAATGGCATCTGTGACATGCACAATATGGCGAAGCCCCGAGATCCAGAGTGTTCCGCGCAACTGCTGAAGCTCTTTAATCTCCACAATGTTATCACCAGTGTATTTGTCTAGGACAAACCGACCTCTTAATGTTTGGAGATCTTTCATTTTGCCCATCCTTGGTGGCATCTTTTCTATCTGTGTGCCTCTAATATCAAGATGACGCAGGTTGATTAATCTTCCCAAATCAGTTGGCAACTCAACTAGTGATGTACAAAACCGCAACAACAACGTCTGTAAATTATATAAAGTACACATTTCATCAGGTAACTTTTTAATTGATGAGTCGGACAAGTCCAAGTGCCTTAGATGCTTCAACTTGCTAATTGAACTAGGCAGCTCATGATTACGGTACCCCGATAACTTGAGCACTCTTAAACACCGAAGCTTCAGGAATACATCAAAATCTTTCCTGCAGTGACAATCTGACACTATAAAAGTCCTCAAATACTTGGCTTCATACAAATTGTCCCATTGATCAAAACTGACGGTTAGACACGAAAAGTGGCGACTCTTGCTGACATTTCCCAGTACTGAGTCATTGTCCTCCAACCTAACACAAAACTCTCCGGAGACAAACTTTGCTAAGTCATGGATAAGGTCATGCATTGTGAAAGTTTGCTCAAAAGAATACCAATTTGGTGCTAGTTGAAAAAATGACCTTGACACTAGATCATCAAAGCACTTATCTCCGAAATTTTCTATTGTAGTATTCGATTTCAGTGGTAAGAGATCTTCAGCCATCCACAACAGAATCATATCCAGTTTGTAAAACTCATAATCTTGAGGAAATATGGAACAGTAAGCAAAACAGCGCTTCAGATGTGGAGTTAGATAATGGTAGCTCAACCATAGAGCAGGCGAAATGTCATTCTCCTCATCCCGCAACTCCCATATGTCATTGTTCAATATTTCTTTCCATTTTACAATACTTGGTTCAGAACGTAAAAGACCCCCAAGTGATTTTGCAGCTAAAGGGAGTCCTTTACACTTTTGAACAATCTGTTTTCCAATCACTTCAAGCGACGGATCTCTTCCATTCCAGAAGGCATGTTTTGAGAACAACGACCAGCAGTCTTCCTCTGTTAGTTGCATTAGATGTTGACTTTGAAGGGTACCCATCTTGCGTGCGACACCTTCATCACGTGTTGTGACAATGATCTTACTTCCATGACCTCCACTCTCAAAGGGTCGGCTCAAGCTATCCCAGTTCTTTAAATTCACATTCCAAACATCATCAAGAACAAACAGAAATTTCTTCCCTGACAACGCCTTCTTTAGTTCAACTTGAAGCATGTCTAGATCTGTGATGTTACAAGTTTGTGAAGTGACCGCCCCATAAATTGTCTGTGTTATTTTGATAACATCAAATTCTACTGAAACACAAGACCATGATTGATACTCAAAATGCCGCTTGACTCTGTCATCGTTGTATGCGAGTTGAGCAAGAGTGGTCTTTCCAAGCCCACCCATGCCCACAATTGGAAGCACATCCATCTTATTTCCAGTCATACCATCCGCTAACAATAACTTGATAATGGCCTCCTTTTCTTCATCGCGTCCAAATACACTAGACTCTTCTACCAAAGAAGTCGTAAGCAGTCCTTGTGGTCTATCCTTAAAACCTTCTTTCAAATCAAGCACATCTTTTCCGTCGACAATAAGTTGCAGTCTGTCAAGAATATCCCGTATCCTGGGTTCCAGACTTTTGTCAAATTTATCAAGGGAAATAGAACTAAACTTGAGTCTCCTTAACACCTGATTTATGCGGCTGCTTCCAGAATCTTCTTGTTCCATCTTGCAACGCAGAGCTTCAGTCTTGATGTCATCCAACAGGTCATCGGCATGAAAGATAACATCTTTAAGCTCATTAAGCCAATCCCTGACTCTAGAGTTTCTGAGTTGCTTCTGCTCTGCATCATCGAGACAGTTATTAACCAACAACAACTTCATCTTCAACTTATGGAGCAGCCCAGCGGTGGTCTTCTTTCCTCGGATGAAGTCAACAACCGGACCGGAAGCCATCCTCTCAAACAGAACAGCAAGAGCAGAAGAGAGAAAAGCTCCACCCACAACTTCCAGAGCCATGGTTTCCTGATTAGACAGAAAAGCAATGTGGATCGTTAATTCGTAATGACTCCAGTTCTGAGATCTAAATCAGCCTCAACATTTATTTTGAACTAGATTTAACATATTTTCAACACTGTAAGTAGTACCTGTCAAAACAAGCTTCAGATCTGATCGCCTTTGCAAGCTTCCTGTGATTCTCAACTTCAGATATGTTGCTCCGTTGACTCCAAAGTTGCTATTTCTCCTTTGCAAATGGAATGAGAGTTGAGTGGACATACAAATCAACAAGAGCAAAAGCCAGAGTCAGTTTCACTTTTGAGAAAAGCCGAGGAAATGTACAAAAGACCCCACTAGTGGAAAATGCGAAAGGAGCCAAATGAGCACAGAAAAGGAGCAACGCGTTTTCGCAGCAATAGTCAAAAAGAAAAAGGAACAACATATATATAGTGCTATATGCTATGAACCACTACGATAGTTGTTGATACTTGGTAAGTTGGTATGCATTATTTGTTTTAACTTTATTAACAGCTATGCTTTTCTGCTAGTGGAAAACCACAGTTAATTAGTGTAAACTTTCATATCCATGGTTATGCCGGTCAATCAGCAGTCACCTGCTTCTTAATCAACACGTTTTTGTGACTCGGATTTAAACAGTTTATTTCAGGAATGAGGAAGATATTGCATACTGTGACTCGATAATTGCACTATGTCCTGTAAATATGTCTATTCACTCGATGTTATAGAGAACTCATTTTTTGAACATAAACAGAGACAAACAAATGATGTGCGTACTAAACCATATTTGCAAGATTGAGAAAGATATAGAGACCTATGATTTGCTAATTTCTTGTAAATGGGTCTATTACTTTCAAGTGAGGTACAAACTCAATAGTTTGGTCTAAGGATTAAAATATTAGTTTTTACATCGAAATTTTGAAAAAATGAGATATCTATTTAAGAAAAACTGAATTGGGAGAGAATTGAGTCGTACTTTCATTGATAATATGGGCCTTTTTATATAGAGGATTACATGACATATAATCAGAGTTATACAGGAAAGATATAAAATGGAATTGCAGCACGATGGTGTGCTTATTTTTTTTCTATTTTACTTTTCAATGGTGATATTTTTTTTTAATCTAAATTATTTGAGGGTGAAACGGAAGTTTAAAGATAAAAATTAAATTGTAATTTTAGGGTGAACAAAGCATTTGGTGGGATGAAAATAGCCATACCCTAACTAAAATAGCTAAGCAGCTTCTATTTCCAGTATTCATGAATTTGTATTTGAGAAAATGTGATTATACTAAAGTTGTTGATTGGTTATGAGCTTGAGCCGAGCCGGTGCTAAAATAATGATTTTGCCCCCAATTTTGTCTTTTAATATGACACTGCCGTATGCTGTTATTATAAATGACCCGTCATCAACCACATGCATCAACACTTCTTCGGGTCTCTCGCTGCGCTCGCTCTCTCAACACTGCCATTCTCCCATTTCTGTTCAATTTTCATCTTGAGCCATCTGCATGGTGTTTTAGTTGATTTCCCAAATTTGAAACTTTGTGCATGTGTGAGTTGTCGTCCGTTCTTTTTTTTTTTTTTTTTTTTTTTTCTATTTCGGTTGAACCAGGTTTGAATCTTATTCGAGTGAGTTGTTGATAGGTAGACTTTGGTGTTTGGCTGTGACCTAGTTTGGGCTAGCCAACAATCTCTTTTCTGGTGATGATGCGCAAGCGTGCCAACACCGATGGTGCAGTCGTCGGGGCATCCCTTGACCTAACTTCTTCTTCAAACGTTATGGACGAGGAGAGCACCAACCTCGTCACAAGGTTCTTTTCTATGCCTTATAGATAAGGACTTTGGTTGTGCTCTCTTGCGACACCGAATCAATACTTAGCATTGTAGGCTACGTAGAGCAATCACCGAGAAGTAGGAGAAAGCACAAGATTTGCTAAAGCGTGACTTTAGCTTCGCTGGGATGCTAGGGCGTGATCCTGGCTTTGCTAGTTTCAATTAGGTTGAAGGTAGCGGTTGCTCCGGAGTGACTTTGGGTAATCTGTGCGATTAGTTGATTCAGAGGTTGTGTGTTGTTTACCTTGAAACTGGTATTTATAGGGTTTCGGTAGTTCCTTGCCATAGAAGGATTATTGAATGAAGATTCCTACTTGGTTTCTGCTACTGAATCCTATGGCTCGTTTTTCTCATGGACTCTAGAATGGGCGAAGCTGTAACCCAAAACCATACTTATTTTTGGGCCACAAGTATCGGCACGCTACGCTCAATCATTTGAAGGATATTGCCAAAAATACTTTTAGGCTCATACATTTGGCTCAGTCTCAATTGGTGCTTGGGTGCCTGGATATGGTGTGAGGCATTGTTGTTGCTAGCCAAGGATTAAAGTCGTCAAGGTCTCCATGTTACCAATTTGTTCTTATTTTGCCTCTCTCATTCAAAAACGGAATGCTGCGCTTTTATATTTGATCTCAAAGATTCTAATGGGCGTGGTTTTATTGAAACAGTAGACTTGCTGCTTGCTTTCATGAGGTACTTTCTTCTTCCTCAATATTTACTATTTCCAATTGGGTGGTGCTATTCACACACCCATTTTCTCTATTTACACACTCCCTCTATTTTTTCATTACTTTAATACAATTTTTTTTTACAAACTACCCTATCTTGTAATTATTTTTTTAATTATTTTATTTGGCAAGTCAATCATGAATTAAACATTATTATACAATAAAACAATTTTTTCTCGTGAATGTCATTGCTGATTAGGAAAAAAAAAACCGATGGCCAGGACGAAGTGCAATCTGTCAAAAGTTCTGTAATTAGTGTGGCAAAGTTTAGGACTCAGATGAAAAATCACGATGTAACTGAGTTTGGGGATTTATGTATGTCATCATGACTGCTATACAAAACTGAAGAAAGACATAAACATATCACCAAAACTAAAGGAGATCCAAAACCTCTCACATTTGATTAAGCAACGTTGATTCAAGATACTATTCCCAGTGACATAAAGCATTTTGTAGAGTGATGATATGACTAAAGTCAAAATTAAATCAAAACGTCAATAATTTCAAAATTATCAATCAACTCAAGTCAAAACCATGATTAGCAAGCAAGTCATACCAAAATCAAACTAAGATGAACAGAAAGTACAAATTTAAAGCTCCTAGTCTACCAAATCGCTAAGAAATTGATCTTTTTAGTGAAGAGCGATGGATTGAAATACACCAAATAATTTCAGTTAGAATCTTAACAGGAATAATGGATTAAGAGGGGCTCGAATGATTACTAAACTCATATTTTTCTTCCATGTTTCCATTGCAAATCAGATATAATTTTTTTTTCAAAGATAGGTCTAAAGTTGCTTGTTCTACCATAATTAAACTTCAAAGCATCGCGTTAGAGAGATAGAATTACTATGCTAGAGAAGTTTTTCATGGAAAAGAAAAGAGAAAATCGCAACGAGTTTTGAGGTTCTTTGTGTTTGCAGGAAAATAAGGGTTTAAGATTTGAGGATGATTGACTTGTCAAAAAGAAAAAAGCAAAAAAAGAAACATAATTTTTAGGGATGGTATTTAGGGTAATTTGTAAAAAAATAAATTAATTAAAGTAATAGATAAATAGAGGAGGTGTGTGAATAGAGAAAATGAGTGTGCGAATAGCACCACCCTTTCCAATTTATACTGGGTTTTTCTAATACATGAATAAAGATGATTTTTTGTTCTCAGAGGGAGCCAAGGGGCTGGTGATAGTTTTTCTTGGTCTCTAACTGATCTTTGAGAAATTGAGCTCATTTGACCAAACCATAATATCCGATTTGGCACCCATTTGATCAAATCAAGGGATTTGATTGAGCAATCCGAGCTCTTTGAGGGATTGAGCTCCAAGTAAGCTTCTTATTTGGTTGATTGATTTTCAATTTTGGTGCATGCAGTTTTGGGTGCCACAAATGAATTTGTGATCTTTAATTTTGTTTAGATTGGTCATGTTTTCTTCAATTTTGTAAAACTCTAAAATCCAAGAATACTATCAGCTTGCATAATATAATAACCATATATCTAATGGCATTTAAGTGAAAACCATCGTCCTATACAACCAAGTAGAGCTCTAACATAAGCGAAAGTCTGAACTTCATCGACGTTAACACAAATGTTTCAATTGGAACCATTCAGATTATTAAAAGTTAAAACACAAAGATGTAGGCTTTATTAATTTTCAATGTAAACTACACCCTCCATTTATATGTTTGACTATTTGACTATATCTGTGTTTCAATGTTAAATTTGAACAAAAAATGGCATGACTACACGTTTCTTTCAATTTCACTTTAGACCCAACTGGAATATGCCGTGCATTCCTATTTATTAACAATGAACAAAAGCATGGCCTTCATAAAAAAACCTGTAGTGCATTCCAATTTCGATTTTACAATTGATGGTGCCATTCAGAAGTTGTTTTTTTTTTTTTTTTTTTTTTTTTGTGCTGGAATTGATTGTACTGGCAAGAAAAAACTCCACCAAATCTCTGTTGAAATGGTCAATCAAAATCTTTCAATTGATTTAAATGTATTTGCAGATACTTGGCCTTAACGGTGCTCTTAATTATTCATTGTTTCCGGTCGACAAGTTAAATTTTGTTTGGAGCCATAAGACTACCCCGGTGGTTAGAGCGAAGGTTTAATGTTGTGGTCACTGAGCTTGCGAAACCCCTCACTGCTCACTACAGGTAATATTAGCTCAATGTAGTTAGTTAAGTTCAGTTTTCTTATTATTTGAAAGATCAAACTTTTGGAGAAGAAATGAGGTGTGTGATTGAATTGTGAAGGAAATAAGTGCGAAGAAGTTTTTTAAATTACTAATGATAACAAGTCTTTTTTTATTAAAATTAGATTGCAAGTTTATTCAGATATTTTTAGGAGCTTCCACTTTTCAGTTTTAAGTCATACACACTCCCTGCTTATAATTAGTTGTTTCATTTGCAAGCACGCACGCGCGCGCGCACACACACTGACACAAACATATCACTTCACAAAATACATTTTCTGCTGTCTCTCTGGGTTCAACTAGCTAGCTACTTACATCAGGAAACTTAGGCTGCAATTCCATGTGACCATGCCTCTTCTTATAAAATTTTCATTGCAGAAAACCATTAGTTTGATAAAGCACACAAAGGCTTTACATATGGGCAATCAAGTTAGTCAGACACAAGTCTGAGTAATATCAAATTTTAGCATTTGGATATGAAATCTAAAAATCCTTAACTTAAAACAAGCCTCATCACTAAACAACTAAAAAGCTACGATTATGATGAATTAATCAGGTTTTGAGTTGCAGTTGTAATATTTCATATGATTATGAGTTTGTAACAGATAATTGGGATGCACGTGTGCTCATATATACAGGCATGAGTTCCAAATCTTTGTTGGAACTCAGTCATTATCAAACTGAATAACCATGAAATAAACTGTCAAATTCAGTAAGAGACTTAATCATCTGTTTACTAAATCCATGCCACATAGCATTTAGCACATAGCATCTCTATAGCCCCAATTTTACACCCTGAATTGCTTGCTATCTCAGTGCCCTCTCTTTTATTTGGTTGGAAGTTTGATGCACAATCTAATTACCTTTATTCTTATATTCCATATGTTACTGTTTCAAATATATTGCTGTCCTTTACATTATACTGTTTGGTGATTTCAAGATTATATGTCCTCTGCATCTTCATTCCTTTGTTCCTTATCTTACTACCCAATTTCTGTGGCAGCCCACCACATGCAGAAACCAATTTACTTCTCATTAACACAGATGATCAACGTTAACAACAGATGATCCAACTGAAGAAACATCTGAAGAGCTTTACTGATTGGTTCGAATTATGAATGTAAAATAATTTGCTGACAACTAACCACTTTTGTAATTTGTACACAAAGAACAAGTATGGTTAGAATGTCCATCTTTTGAAAAAAAATGTAAATATACGAGGTTGGTTAAAATACCAACTTCTACTCAAAACTTCCATTTTTTGAAGCTATACAACTCTGATTCAAAGTTTCAAACACCATTTGCAATATGTAAAGTTATCACTTTCGATTAATGTTTCTTAGCTTGATATTTCTTATCTGATATTTGTGACTATATTACGTTCAAAATCTGAGGAAAAAAATATATAAAAAAACCCACGAAACTATAAATAAAAAAACCCGCAGCATGGGGTTGAAGTACGTAGTCTAATCTATAATGGAATGTATGCAAACACAAAGCCACAAGTCTGACAAAGGCATGAAAGATCAAATATTTTGAGTTGTTTGTGTTTATGCAACTTGAAATTTTGTAAGTTTTATGCCAAAGTGTTGCAAGACAAACTTCTAATGCAAGAATTGAAGATTATAACATGAGATTGTCTAGTAATCTACTCTCATTGTCTCATATTATAAAATTACAGTGAAATGCAAAAAGAAAAAGAAAAAAAGTTGAACATTTGAACATTGTTTCACAAATTCATTACTACCTCAGCTCTTCTCTTCTACAAGCATATTGCAGCACAATAAGATATCCATTCCACTTGCAGCAAGCAGCAATCAATTAGCAAGCCACATTGTTTATGCATTGTCTTTAGTCATCAGTCATTACCAAATATCTCAGTAACTATACTATAAAATTAAAATCACAAACTCACTGCATTTGAATGATTTCATTTGTTTCACATTCCTTTTTTCAGTTAACTACAACTTTGGTAAACCAAAAATAAAAAGTGACAGAATGTATTACTAACCCTGATGTGCAGCATCAGAATTTTTTGATGTTTTGGAAGCCTTAATGCAGCCTTCAGTGCAGACTTGTCGCCTGATTTCTCTTTTGCATGTTCTGCCATTTCAGTTACAAAACAAACACAGTGAGATACTTAGATACCATAAAGCCCACTCAAATAAGGAAAAAAGAAAACAAAGCAGTAGGATACAATTAAACTTACCCATTTTCACTTCCTCATAGAATTCCATCTCCTCCATTTCGAATGGATCCCTCTATCATCCTTGGGATTCATTTTGCTGTGGCACTTTTTATCATTATTTACACAACTCTAGCAATAATTACATGAATCTATAGACCGGAGGTTCTGGAGGCTTTCCAATGAGTAAAATCAACCGAAACTCTATAACAATGCGAACCAGACTCCAATATCTTTTTAATATTTGGATTACTGAATAGTTTTAGACAAGAAAGAAACAGCAAAACAATTACACTTTCAAGTAAACCATTAGTTACAAACTCAATAATTTGGTCAGCCTTCATCAAATTTAAATAGATAATGAAGCATGCATTTTCACAAACAGATGGTGTGCATATATAGAGTTCATTGCTTAAAACGTATCTCTAAAATAGATAAGGTGCTTCGATACCAGATATTTCCTTGAGTTTGGGAATTCAAAGATAAAAAAGCACGAACTCAGAATTCAGATCATAAAGACACAAAAGTAAAGTCCAAACTAGAACCAAGGCATACAAGTCAAAATAACGTACATAAGAAAACTTTGGAATAGAGGATATGCACAGACAATGCTTAGCTCCAAACTGATGAATAGAGGACTAGAGGACCAGGGAACCTAGAACTTTTCAGCAACTGATGATTGAGATGCTCCTAAATGGAAAAAAAATTGAGGGGAAGACAAACAGAAACAAAACAATAAAAAAAAAATACCAAGAGGTGACAATAAAGTTGGTGCTGAAAGTACTAGAGCCACCTGCAATTACATTCTTTTAATCGCTGCTTCATCTATGAAAACGCTCTGATTTCGTCCACAATGAAGACATAATGTGAGAATCCTGACATAAATTTGAATAAAAAGTTGTCAAAATTTGATACTAGTTTAAGAGTATTAGACTTGAATACACATTTTGATACACAAGGGAATATTTTATTTTCAATTTTGTTTTTAATGTTTAACAGTACATTATTGAAATGAGATGAATCCCTGAAAATCCAAGAAACTTGACAATTGTGTAGCCATGGATGAATCGACCATTACCAGAAAATTTTCACACATGCTCTTTTGTGACCTTTTTTGTTTTGTAGGAAACAAAATCCTTTATACATTTGCAATCATTCCTCCAGCCGCAGTCTCGTACTCGCTTGATAGCAGTACTAATTCAGAACCTAAAAATTGAAGGATATAAATTATGTTTAGCAGCATAAAAACCAGAACAGGTCTAGTAATCACTGATGCATAAGTTCAGAAAAAAAGGAAGTTGAAGTAACCTTGTCCAACATCGACAGGAAATTTCAATCCAATATCTCAGCAGTGGAATCATCTGATCAGGGAATTACAAAGCACGTGGAGCCTATACAAGAATTCAAATGTAGAGGTCAAAACAATGATATTGTATAGAAACGAACAAATGCATTGAGAAACAGAGGTAATTGACTAACCATAGAGTTTATAAGAAGCAGTTGAGAGGGAAATTTACTAACTAAACCGTACCAGAACAGAGAATTGGATAATTACCATTGCACGTCATATACGTTTGTTATTGATATAAATGCTCTTGATGTGAGCAATCTTGGGCCAATCTTCCCCTGTCTCTCTCTGGCAACGTTGTTCTAGTAAAGGACAATGATCGATGTCCAGATGAGAAAGAGAAGTGGGTAGCCCTTCATCTGGCAAGCACCGGAGTTCAGGGCAATCGCGAATTATCAACTGGTTAAAAGAGGTGAGTTGTTTAAACCCCTTGCCGTCCAGCTTTGAAATACTGTAGATGTCAAGTCCTGAGAGAGTGGTGGGCAGCAGTCCCTCTTCTGGAAATGAATCTACAACTTGTTCACATCCCTCAAAGTCGACACTCAAGATATAGAGAGAGGTGAGTGTTGGCAGACCCCACTGCATACGGTTTCCAATGAGTTTCTTGCAACGCGTGATGTCCAATTCTTCCAACTTAGACGGCAACCCCCCCTTCAGGAAATGATTCCAATTCTGGACAATCAGATAGCAACAACTGCCAAAGAGATGGGAGAAGGTTGTGCATGTGATGTGGCAATGACATCAGTTTCAAACATTTATAGACTTCTATGGTCTCCAAGTTGGGCGCATCCAGCCCTCCATCGCAAAAACAAACAAGATTTGGGCATGACAATATCTCAAGTTTGACAAGGGAGAGGAGTGTAGCAGAATTAAGAGATTCTACATTAACATCGTTCAATTCGAGCCTTTCAAGCTTTGGGAAGCAGGCTAACATGAATGCCCCGGTTACCTCGGGACAAGATTTCAGACGAAGCTTACGAAGATTAGGGAAAGGCTTGGAACCTATACTCACCACTCCATTAAATCCTTCAATCTCAAACTCTTGAATGGAGGGTAGCTGCTCAACTGATGGCAAGGACAAACAATTTCCGCACTCCAGAAGTTGAAGACGAACCAGATTAGATAAACTAGAATGATCTTCCAACCAACCTGGAAATCTTGTGCCCCCCTAAGATCGAATAGTGAGTTCTTTTAGATTTATATGAGGTTGGAGGTTCTCCAGCACATCTCTCTCTTTTTGTGTATCGTCGGTGTCACCAGACTTGCCTCCCCATTCCAAAACTAATTCATCCAGATGCTTCTTCTTTCTCATAATGGCATCTGTGACATGCACAATATTGCGAAGCCCTGAGATACACAGTGTTCCGCGCAACTGCTGAAGCCCTTTAATCTCCACAATGTTATCACCAGTATCTTTATCTAGGACAAACGGACCTCTTAATGTTTGGAGATCTTTCATTTTGCCCATCCTTGGTGGCATCGTTTCTATCTTTGTGCCTCTAATATCAAGATGACGCAAGTTTATTAATCTTCCCAAATCAGTTGGCAACTCAACTAGATATTTACAAGCGAGCAACAACAACGTCTGTAAATTATATGAAGTACACATTTCATCATGAGGTAACTTTTTAATTGATGTGCCACACAAGTCCAAGTGCCTTAGATGCTTCAACTTGCTAATTGAACTAGGCAACTCACCAATATTATACCTTGATAAATTGAGCACTCGTAAACACTGAAGCTTCAGGAATATATCAAAATCTAAGTTGGGACGTATGTAGTTATATCTTGAAACTAGAAAGGTTCGCAAATACTTGGCTTCATACAAACTGTCCCATTGATCAATTACAGCAGATGCATTCATACACGAAAAGTGGCGACTCTTGCTGACATTTTCCAGTACCGAGTCATTGTTCTCCAACCTAACACAAAACTCTCCAGAGACAAAGTTTGCTAAGTCATGGATAAGGTCATGCATTCTGAAACCTGGCTGAACAGAATAATGCTTTGGTACATGTTGAAAAAATGACCTTGACAGTAGATCATCAAAGTACTTAACTCCGACTTCTTCAATTGTTGTCTTCGATTTCAGTGGTAAGAGATCTTCAGCCATCCACAACAAAACCAGATCCGGTTTCCTAAACCCATAATCTTGAGGAAATATGGAACAGTAAGCAAAACAACGCTTCAGATGTGGAGGTAGATAATGGTAGCTCAACCATAGAGCGGGCAAAATGTCATTCTCTTCATCTCGCAACTTCCATATGTCATTGTTCAATATTTCTTTCCATTTCTCAATACTTGGTTCAGAACGTAAAAGATCCCCAAGTGATTTTGCAGCTAAAGGGAGTCCTTTACACTTTTGAACAATCTGTTTTCCAATCACTTCATGCGATGGATCTGCAGTAACACCTCCATTCTTGAAGGCATGTTTTCCAAACAACAACCAGCAGTTTTCCTCAGAGAGTTGCATTAGATGTTGACATTGAAGGGTACCCATCCTGCATGCGACACCTTCATTACGTGTTGTGACAATGATCTTACTTCCATGACCTCCACTCTCAAAGGGTCGGCTCAAGAGATCCCACTCCATAGTATTCACAGTCCAAACATCATCAAGAACAAAGAGAAATTTCTTCCCTGTCAATGTCTTCTTTAGCTTAACTTGAAGCATATCTAGATCTGTGATGTTACAAACTTCTGAAGTGACCGCCCCGTAAAGTGTCTGTGTTATTTTGATAACATCAAATTCTTCAGAAACACAAGACCATGATTGATGGTCAAAATGTTGCTCGACTCTGTCATCGTTGTATACGAGTTGAGCAAGAGTGGTCTTTCCAAGCCCACCCATGCCCACAATTGGAAGCACATCTATCTTATTTCTAGTCATACCATCCGCTAACAATAACTTGATAATGGCCTCCTTTTCTTCATCCCTTCCATATACACCAGACTCTTCTACCAAAGAAGTTGTAGGCAGTCTTCCGTGTGGTCTATCCCTAACACCCTCTTTCAAATCAAGCACATCTTTTTCGTCGACAATAAGTTGTAGTCTGTCAAGAATCTCCAGAATCCTGGGTTCCAGACTTTTGTCAAGTTCATGAATGGAAATAGAACTAAACTTGAGTACCTGAGTTGTGCTGCTGCTTCCAGAATCTTCTTCTTCCATCTTGCAACGCAGAGCTTCAGTCTTGATTTCATCCAACAGATCATCGGCATGAAAGAGAACATCTTTAAGCTCATTAAGCCATTCCCTGACTCTAGAGTTTCTGAGTTGCTTCTCCTCTGCATTATGTACTCGAGGTTATAGAGACTGTCCTATGAGTCTAATCAACTCATATTTTGAGCATAAACAGATACAAACACATGATGGGCGTAATTTCAACTAGTAAACCATACTTTCAAGAATGAGGAAGATATAAAGAACTGTAATTTACTAATTTCCTGCAAATACTTTGGAGTACTAAACCATATTTTCATCAATAAACAGATACAAACTCAATGCTTTGGTCATCACTCGTGAGATTCAGAAAGTTAATGAAGCAAGCATTTCCACAAACACCAGGTGTGCACCAAATAAGATAATGCGATACTTGATACCTCAATCGGGTTCAACCTCAACCGGATCGGAGCCCCAACTACAGATGAAGCTGCCCGATTCACAACTACTAAAGCTGGCTTAGTTTCTTGAGGAGGCATTCGAACTAAGCTTGGCCACAAATTATAGATGGAGACAGAAAGAACATACCTTGATCGGTAAACAAGGGAAACAGAGAGTTGTGGTGGAGAAAGAATGGGCGGGAACGCTGTCACGTCGAGTGTAAAGACCCATTTTCATGACACATGGGGAAATTAAGCGTTTAAATCTTAGGTAAATTTGGAAATCCATTCAATTATCGACTGCACATCGGAGGGATTGAGCTGGTCTATCGTAGGGGGCAAACAGTACCATTTCCATTTTCATTCGCTCTGAGCTGGTCTAAAAATATATAATCTCTTTAGAGCAAGTTCACCCGTTGGGTCACCAGGTC